>JARJEB010017177.1:0-10301 GCA_030264535.1 Liometoxenus newtonarum | reverse complement strand
AGTCGATTCCGGGCAGAGACACGAGAAGGTGTAAAAGTTATGCATAAAAGTTATACCTGAGCCAAGGTTAGCTTGTGTTAGTGCCTTCTATTAAACTAATTCTATCAAGTTAAATGAATATAAGAGTTAAATTATATAAATAACTCGGAATCATTTCTTCTGATGACTACCGAAGTGGCGCCCTAATTACTTCACTTCCTATGTTATCCTCGCCGTTGATGCGGTCCCGGAATTCTCAACCCCGACCAGCGCCCAGCTAGCCCGGCATAACGTCGAAATATTAACTTTCGATGTCACACTTCCTTTGTTAATTTCTCTGTAAATGCATATTAAAGATTTCGTTAGAACCTGGCCAACATTTAACAAAATCATTAAAGGAAAGCAACACATTTTACAAGATTTTCATTGATATGCCTATAATTGTTGAAAAATGCTGAATCATTGACAACTTAGTAGATAATGGATGAAAGGTGTAAACCTTCAGAACTAATAGATATTAATACGTGAAAGAAACCAGTAACGGACCAAGTTCATGTTAATCGTCCTGTGTGGATGTAAAAAGTGATTTAAATATTTATAACAAATATACCTGAATTTAATATCTACAAAAAATAAACGAATTGTTAATCGTAATAGGAGAAATAAATAATAAAGTCTCGGAATGTAAGAAAAAATTTTAGAATTGAGATAAAACTCCTTATTATGAAAAAGACTGTTTCACAATGTACTCGTATATTGCATTTTCCACTTTCTGTATGATTTACGTACGTACAGAATAAGGCAGATGAAGAGCGTCCTGTCCTTCTGTATATGGATTTTTTTTAATATCAGCTGCCTATACTTTCCAAAGTATAAATTCGTGTTATTTATGCGAGCACAGTACGACTTTAATAAAAGGCATAAGCGGTACGAACATTTATGCTTTGAAAAAAATCTATACAGAAAAAGCGAGAGTAGAAAAGAAGTTTCGTGCTTATATAGATTGCTATCTCCCTAACGCTTCTTTGTAGTTCTGTTTCATAGATCGTTACACTATCCAGAGAAAGCGAAAATTGCCTATCGGAATCAGCGCCCAACCTATAAATAATAAAACAGAAACTATTAAATCCCCTTGTTTTTGGACGTTTCCAGGTATCCAGCTTGGGAACAGGGAACACTGTGATATGCTGAGCAGAGCCTGAGCGTTATAACATAATTCAGCACGCCATTCGAGTCATGCGACGACCTGTCGTGCCGCCTCAAATATTTCCAGGCTCAAATTTTCCAAATTTCTTCGCCTTCGCGTTAAATCGCAGAACCGTACAGTGCAGACACCGTTTGTCGTTCATTCGTCCTGTGGACCATCCAACAAAAAAAAAATGAACGAGCACGACCCCCACTAGGGCAATTGAGCAGGATCACTTCCCGAATCAAATTCAAAGTGAAGAATAATGTCGTTAAGGTATAAATATTTCCGCAATTTTGGATTAACTGTGACAAAGAAAAATACTTTGGCTGAAAATTGTAATTATGCTCTTAAATGCTTTGAAGAACTGTCATATAAAACTTTGAGACAACCCAGTTTGTTGTAATGTTGGTGCGTTTATTAAATTCATCATGCCCATTTCACAAAAATAATAAAGTCAGAGTTTGCGAGCGTCAAATTAACTTTCCGTCAACTATATTACTGTTGCTAAAATATTTTGGAAGACATGCGAGGACCAGGGCTACAACATTTAAATATTGTTTGGTTGAATGTTTAATCTTTTAACTAATACTAAAATCTTATACTAAAAACGAATATACCTAAATAAATGTTGCGAATAAATGAGAGCGCTTTCACTGTAATTGTATGAAAGGAATAAGTCATTAAGATTTCATTTCGATATTAATGCGAGGTGAAAATATCGTTAGTCGACGTACATTAATTCGATAGACGATAGGAATCTACGTAGCCAGCACATAATACGATTGAGTTAATGTTTTTAATAAGGTAACTAATTTCCCGGACTTTTTTAACTTTAAAATATACTAAAATAAAATGTAAAAATATAGGTATGCCGCTTCTATCTGCAATAAAGCAATTTTAAATTATTAATTGCTTTCGACTGATAACTTCTGAAATGGTAAATTTGGGCATGTATTGATTAACAGAAGGTTTTTTTTTTTAAATTTGCGTTCTTAATAAAGCTATTCTAGTACTGAAAGAGGTTTCTTAATGCATCTATCCTTCTATATCTATCATATACAATGCTTTTTTTTCATTAAGAAACAGTTCGTAATGGAAAATTGGAGGCAGAATAGGATAGACAAAGCTAGCACTTTTTAAAATAGCTTTGACACTTGAAGTATGAAATGTCAATATTGTGTGAAATGTCAATATTTTTACAATTGTCAATGTAACCAAAATTATTTTTTATTAAAAAAATGAAAATACTAAACGCAAATTTTAAAAAATCGCTACGCGGCTCGTTATCGAAACTCAGGCTCACGTTTAAAACACGACTTATGATACATGTTGCTTAACTTAAACTACTATTATCAGGGCCGGATTATGCCTATCGTAGGCCCTAGGCACTTCACTAGAATTTTTATTTTTTGTTGACCAAAAAAAAGTTCTTAAGTCTCAACTCAATAAATAAAGCAAATCATCAGCTCAATCGTAGGCCCTCCAAATGGTGACCAAAAAAAAGCTCTCAAAGGTCTTCGTAGGCCCTCGCATCAGTCTCCGTAGGCCCTCCAATTTTCGTAGGCCCTAGGCACAGTGCCAAAAGTGCCTTATGGATGATACGGCTATGACTATTATAGGTAAACAGTAAACCTAAATTTCGACTCGATTGATCGTCTGTAGTTTCGAGTTAGGGAACTATGCTCAATTAATTACGACTCCGTAGATGCACGTTGCATGACCCGCTGATTACCTTATCGATTCCTTTGCATTCATCTGGCCCAAAATATACCTCCGCATTCTTTAGTAACGTGCCTGTCCTTATATTCCCGTTAAATAAACGGTTAAGTTAAAATAATCCCCAACCAAAAGCCGCACAAATTAATGTTTATGGAGTGCATATGGAAAACATCGTTCGATATAATAATTTAACTAATAAAATTTAACCAACATTTGCAAATAGTTAGGTATGCAAGTCGTGATTTTCTCGAATCTCGTTAGGATTGAACGGATTAGCTCCTACTTAATAAAGTTGACGCAATTGATGTGATTTCACGGCAAACTGGTGCTTGACAACTTGCGTCTTATCTTTTACAATAATTAAATCAAAATGTGAAACTGCCTACAAGGTGTATGAATAACGTATACATTTAATAGGCAGGTAGGTATAGTTTATAAAATTAATTAAGAATGTGCTAGAACCAAACGTAATATTAAAATATTTCGAGATTAAACATGATTGATATAGCCTAATAAGCACATATACCATCCTTGGTATTATTTATGTTTTGGGAATATTATCATCTAATTCAAGCATGCATATATGAAATTCTGTCATTTATCCTTTCCCTTTCAATATGCGTGATCATAATGCTAAGTTCTTCGACGTATACGTATGAGACCTCATTCATCGCAAGGCACCAGGCAATAAATTATAACGCTGCATAGAGTTAGCGACAGATATTGCGCCAGACAAATTCGGATTGTATTTGATTCTGATTACGTCTCATTATGTCATGTTCACGGTTTTGCGGGCAAAACATAGAACAGGAACACAAGCGATCGATTCATAACACACGTCAAACACCCTGACACATATAGATAGATAAATTGCGTTTGATTAGCAACAGTGGCAGTAATTGTTTGACAAAGATTTTTTGGATTCTGACGGGACTCGAATTCCCAACTTTCAACATATCTATAGTGCTTGCTCTACCAACTGAGCTACGACGGAATCGTGACCGTCGGGTATTTTAATTTTGACCGACTCCTTCGTAGCTCAATTGATAGAGCGAGCATTAGGCTGAAAGTTGGGGGTTCGAATCCCGTCGGAAGAGTTAATTTTTCTTATGAAATAATACTAGTCTAAGTATATAAAACCAAAATATCATTGTCAAACATAAATAAATATAAAAAAAGTAACTATACCTAAGAAACGTCAAGTCATTGATGCACGGTGCGCATGAGTATTGTCAAGCACTAATTTATCCCCTTTATTTAACTAGTGTTTATGCACTTATATATTCTGAAAAATGTTAGTTTTGAATAAAACAAAAAAAAATTACAACAAGTACCTAAATATATGTGTATAATTAAAAGCCAGCTCTTGACTTAACAAACTTATTCTCTTATCCTTGCTGTTGCAACTTCGTGGTTCCATGTACTCACAAGAGACTGCCAAAGTTATGAACAAGTTCGTACCAAATTTGATTTACGAGATATGAATATGAATTACCATGGTTAGTTGTATTGTTAGTCTTTGATGGCATTGGCTCATCAAGATGCAGGTTTGTGTATCTTATTCTGAACTCTGATGCATGACAAGAAGAGCCAATTTATTCATGTCGTTAGTTGGTAGATACTATTATATAGGAACAACATTTCGGAAACAATGGTTGAAGAATTGAACCGATTCTAATGCTATTTAACATGGGCATCTTCTTATAGGATTTAATATGGACTTCAACTGGATGTTCCTTCCATAAGAAAGAATAGTTGGAAGGAGCATGCATTTGGCTTGCTATGCTCGTCGAGGTTCCTCGGGCGAGATATTTGGAAAGGTGCCGAGACCAGAGTGGTCGAAAAACACTCTGCTTGTCTCGGCCGAGGCTCTCGCTCTAGCCTCGTGCCCTTTCACTAGTGCAAAATACCGACCAGGAACGGTGCGTGAACGAGGCGAGGCGAGGCGAGACCTGCGAGGCGTGACGAGGAATGCCTGCTCAGTCTCGGCGAGGCCATGAGGCACGAGGCCACCAGGGGCAAGTAAGACCTTGATTTCTCTAGCACCTCGTAAGCCTCGCCTCGCCTCATTGAAGGTAGGATCTCGGTCGGTTTTTTGCACGACTCAAAGGACACGAGGTAAGAGGCCGAGGCAAACTGAGAGTGTAGTTTTAGCCTAACATACAGAATTAATTTGCATAGAGCTATCTAATGGGCTGTTGAAGCTAATATGTACATATATAAATACACTCCTCTAGAATTGTGCATGTTTATTGGTTACACAAATATATCAAAGTAAATTATTCTCACAGTAAATTCCGCTGGGGTAGGTTAACGCTGCAAGAAGAGATAACATCGTTGGTTGCATTACATTTATATGTATGTTCATGTGTGGTAACATGTGGACCCGCAATGCTGTGAAATGCGAAAGTTACGACCTTGAATAAATTAGTGACGAGTTAATCACAGCTTTTTACTCGATGACCAGGCATTCAGCTAGCAAGTAGAAAATGGAAACACAATACTACAAAAGTTTGTTATTTTTGAAAACAGAAGATGGATTTTTACAATTATTATTCCAATTACCATTCAAGTAGAAGAAAAACATTTTAATTTCCAACTGAATTAAATTCCTCGAATTGAGCCAACAATTGCCTGTACCTGATGAACCTAATATAATTAATTAAATTTATGTTTTCATCAATAATTAAAGAGTAAATAGGTTTACGTTCGGAATTATGAATTATGCGAATTACCATATTCATGAGTAATGAATGAATGAATGAATATAGATTATAAATTTTGAACTAATGTCCATTCAAATTCAATATGCTGGCTTAGCAAACGTGTTGCAGATTCACAGTAGGTACAAGTAGGTACAGTAGGTACAAAACAACAGACAAATAAACATTATCCTTGATAACACATGCAAGATTGCTTTTATTATGTCCACGTCCTCGCTAGATCCACGCTAGAGACGAAAGCTAATATAAAATTGGTGAATACATCTTCGAGTTTATTTAGAGCTTTATAGGAATCTAGATTGCAGACATTCAAGTTACCTCTATTACAAACACAGAAGAGAACAATAATCCGTTTCGATTTCTGTGGTTGCTGTAATTCTATACGGACATGGTCAGAGGATTCGGTCTTCATCCTCGATCGAACTAAGCCGAAACAATTCACTTGACCAATTGGACCAAATAGAACGCTAATTAATTATCCCGCAGTTGCAATAATCCAGACAGAATGCTAACTCCCCGTCCCGTTCACGAAACAATGAAATTCGAATGAATAGTGTAGTGACAATTTATGTGGTGGAGTTGATGGCAGTTATTTGTTACATTCAACTACATACGAGTAGACATTTTCGTGTATTCTAACACCAACGAGTGTAGATTTCTATTTCCTTTTTCTGCCTCAGGTCTTTCGACACGTTTTTAACATTGAAAGTCGACACCAAATTGTACGAGGTTTTGGGATACCGCACTTGACGATTCCTAGCAGCGCAGTAGACATTACTCAAGCACGTACGAATCCAAAGATCCTCGACTTCTACTCCTCGCATCTTTGACTTTCATGTCGATAGGAGTAAAACGATTCGTGTAAAAACGGACGATGCAAACAACTCTTTTATAAAAAGTTTGAAATTCGAAAATCATTCAACTAAATTGTTAGATACAGAAAACAGAGAGAACACAAAGCGATTGAACATCAACGGTTGGGCGTGTTTTTGTCATGTTGTCATTTGTAACAAACATTATTTTTATTGTTGAATCAAGAAATGTTTGCAAACCGTAATGTCGTAGCATGATATTGAAACTGTTTTATTTTATTTGGCGACATTCAAAAAGAAGAATATGTTCCGTAAACCTTTGTTTCTTTTTTGTACCGAAAAGCCTTTGTTAGTTATTTATTTCTTTTATTTTTGCAACGGTTCATGTCTCTCTTCGGTGCGATTAGAATAAAAGAGAATTTAAAGCATTTGAATATTTTCGCTATATTACGAACAATGAATGGTAAAAATATTCAACGAAAAAGAAAGCGCTCATCGTCGAGGAAAACTAGAAGGAAATCTTCATATGTTTATATGTATATTTAACATTCCAAACCAAAACAGGTTCGGCCCTTTTATATTCACAATTCGCAATGCGCTCACCACAAATTTCATCTCACCACACGATTCCCTTCATATTTCATCATTTCGATGCTTTATTTTACTAATCTATTGGAATATGGAATATATTTATCTCCGTCAAATTAAATTTTATTATCTAACTGCTAACAAAGTGTTTGTTGAAACACATTACTATTGTGACGTTACTGGAAGTTGTTATATTATGAAACAACATTAATTTCCTTTCCTCAAACCATATAACGTCTTCGGGCACTTAGACTATTATTATTTCATGGGTGTACATTGCATAATTCCCCTTAGGAAAACAACAGGAAGCAAACAGTGAATAAAAGCTAAGACGTAATGTTAACTTAATAACTGAGAAGATTCATACATGTGCATCGTTTTACCCTAGGAAAGAAGCCGCTGCGAAATAATATTTGCAAATCTTTGTTGAATATGAGCGTGCAAAAAATATTTGAACATGAAAGATAATTAACATCTTATTGTTTTTATAAATAAAATTTTTTTGTTATTTCGATAAAAATAGCAAAAGATATCCATAATAATAAAATACAGCAAAAAATACGAAACAATTTTTTATCTATAGTAGTTGAGATGCTATCAACCAATTAGAGAATGAATCCAAAAATAGATATATTTTCTTCAAGGCACTGAAAGAGGATAAGGAAAATTTTCTCTACTATTTTTTGCGTTATTTTTTTGCTCATTCTCCAGATTTTTTGTTAGTTTGTAAGGGAAACGCAACTCAAGCAAAAAAGCGTTTTACTAGAAATAGTGCTGACTTATTACTATGAATTTCACAATTTCACTGGGAATATTAGTTCCTGAAGGAAATACCTACGATGTGATCCTCTAACGCGTGAACGACTCAACTGTCGGATCTGTGAAAATCCATGTGAATCCGTCCGAAATTTTCCATACCAGCACGTAGGCATATTTCGAAGGTTCTTATGGCAAACGACTCATAACCCATGCATTTACATAGGTAACTACTTTAAGGCTTTTATCTTTATGCCATAATTCATTTTAAAAGTTACAATTTTTCAAAAAGTCAATTTTTGGACTTTGTGGGATTGTAAGAAAAACCAAAATCTATATTCACAAAATTATGTCTAGTAGAATCCGGAAAGAAATAAATAATCAGCAAACTCAAAGAAAACGAACGCGATTTTTCACTCAAGGGGCAAACTGTGAAATTGAATAAAAAGTAACTTAAGCAAAGTGTACGTAGTTGAGCTAAATGAACCTATTTCGGAAAACATTTCCTATTTTTGGTATATATTTTTGCCAAACAATCGTTTTCGGCTTCACTGAGTTTTCAAGAACATTTTCTACATTCACATTGCATCCGCATTTGTATAGGTACTTCACTCGTTTGGTTCTTTCGCCGAAAAGTTCCTCATTGCTAAACAGCGTTTATATACTACCTACAAGTACATTACAAAACAACAAAGTTACATTTAGAGAGCCATGAGATTCCGTATTATGCTATCTTCCTGTTATAACCCGTTTAAATTGAGTGCTCCCAAGGACTTTACTATTCAACAGAGTGCACTTCGTAAATACTTCCACCTCATATTCAGTTTTATAGAAAGTAAATACTTTATTTGGTTACTTTTATTCAGGGCCGGTTTAGAAATTTTAAGCGCTCTAGGTGGTTTGACAAATGCACCTGTTTGGCTGTTGTTTATTGTTTAGTGCAATGCCCTTAGGCGATCGCCTATCTATAGGTTGGCCTAATGGAAAACCGGCCCTGCTTTTATATTAACTTTTGCTGCCGCGCTGCATCATATTATTGTTGATTTTTTGCGCAAAACTGCATTTATACATTTTGGCAAAACGAAGAAACATTAAATATAATACACACTTATAAAAGATGCAAAAATTATAATGAAGAAAATGTCATTATATAAAATAGTAATTTACCTAATGAGGTTGGAAAGTATTCAATTTCTCACAAGGGCGAGTGTGGAATGGATCGTTTTCCAAACTTATTATGTACACTGCTTTTCCCACTGGCACATTTTCCAATAGGAAAGTTAATAAAATTTTGACACATCACTTTCAATTTTCATTAATATAAAATAAATTCGTGTGTTATTATAATAAAAACTTTTATTTTTTGACGACTTTTGCAAAGTAAATTATCTTTCATTCCATATATACCTACTTGTTTGTAGCATTCACTCACAGAGTGGTGATTCGTAAAAAGAAGCAGGTTGCCAGAAGTACGAGGACTGTCATAAAAAGGTGATTAATTCTTTTCGTACATTCTTCCTAATGCATATACAGGAACAACCGAAACTCCCAAATCGTAAAGATATTTAAATTTTTCTTCAAGCAAAATCTCTCTTAGAATTAATCCCAGGATTCAAATAAAATGGATAATATATAGGGTGTTTCGTTGCAAATTAGTTGAATAGAACACCTTTGATGAAATTTGGAAATTATTAACGTGTTTGAACACCCCAGTGTATTTGTTACAATTATAAGATAGCTTACGTTGCAAGCTATAAAAATGACGTCTCTTTGGGGGTAGTAAAGGTAGTACGATTCGTGAATCCAGCGCAACTCGACAAAGTCGACACCGTCCTCAATGTTGTTACACTGGCATTTCGCGTCAACAGCGACGCAGCGAACCACAATGACGAGGATTGAAGGACACGAAGGACGAGAATTACAAACAAGTAACTGAGTAAGCGAGAGAACTGAGCAATGTAGGTATATGAAGGCTAATTCTCGAGTTTATCGTTACGTTAGTTTTATGTTAATCGCATCCGGCGGCCACTAAATTCCGCTTGCATAATGTGATAGCGTAGCTAATGGCAAGCGAAACAAACCGTAATTGTCACTAGACAGCAATGTGTAGTGGCAGTGGCAGTAATATTTAAATATTAGAATAATCACGTGAGAGAGAGGCTCTGGAAAGTTGTCAGGGGTTTAACTATATGGTAATGTGTTAGATTTGGATGGTCCGCATCGCCGTCGGGAGGATTCCCATGCTGAAAGCTGAATACACGAATCAGTTTCACCTAACTATCGAAGGCAAACAGATTGAACTAACTATGTCCCAGAGAGAGCTGAAGCAGTAATAAAGTCGAACTTTTAATTATTTAATTATTGCGATGAATATCGATACTTCCATTTAATTTAAATTTAAAGAAACATGATTTTTGGAAGTTTTTCAGAACACCAAGTACTAAATAGGTAGATAATATTTTGACTTAATTAACTTGGGTCAGATGTATTTGGAATCAAATATTGTTTGCTGGTACTTAATGTGTGGATCTGTTC
>JARJEB010017150.1:0-11902 GCA_030264535.1 Liometoxenus newtonarum | reverse complement strand
ACCTTTCATCGATTTTGAAGGCTTTGTTATGTCCGAGTTGATGTCTGAAGAGCCGCAAACGCGTATGCAAAGAGCCGCATGCGGCTCGCGAGCCGCGGTCTGCCGACCCGTGGTATAGGTATAGGAAAGTAATGCAATAGGAAAAAAATGAAAGTCTTATTTTTCCATGATTCGTGGAGATCCGTTGACCCCAGGTCGAAAATCGACTTTTTGGTCTGATGTCCGTGTGTGTGTCTGTCTGTCTGGCTGTGTGTGTAGAAAATTCCGGGAAAACGAACCAACGAATCGGGATGAAATTTGGCACGTTGATAGATATCCGTCCTGTGATCACCTGGCAAGTAGATGAACAAAATCAGTCGGTAAAGAAGGGCACTAGGGCCAATTAGGTAAATGTCAAAACAAAAATTTGCGAATTGAGGCCAAACAAAAAACACGGGCTTATAGGGAGTGAAAAAACTTCAATTTTAACGTAATCAATCATATTTCCAATTTCCGAATAAAATTATTTTTACAATCGACGATTTCTACGAAATCATACCTTATATGTTCGGAAAGCTGTGCGCTGCGAATTTAACGCACCGATTTTTATATATATTGTCAAATTGTCAACCTAAAATAGACAAAAATAGATTCACCAATTTAGGGAATTTTGTATATTTAGCAAGATGGTTGGTAGCACTGCTTTTAATATTACCATCTACATCTATCAACTTCTCTACCTATCTAAGAGCCATATACTTCATAGAAACAATGTTACCAACCTCTACTGCTGATTATTGCACAGTACTGAAAACTTTATAGCACATTGCTTAAAAATTGTCCAGTACGCAACGTAGTGACTGTGACATCCTCCAAAAATAGAAAAAAATTAATGATTCCAAATGTAGATAAAATGTATCGCAAAACGAATAATTTCATTTTCACCATTTCACCTTCAATATTAATTGTTGACGTGGAACAATATTGTTCACAAATGACCTTGAAAACCTTTTTTAGTGGAATAATTAAAAAAACCATTAATATTGTGTTTTAATTTTGATGGTTCATTCATTTTATTACGTTATTTTGTTGTTTGTAAACAATATTAAAGGAAAAAGTATGCAGGCAAATAGAATGCAGGGGAAAATATTTACATATAGATTGCATAAATAATGAGTGTTTACTTTACTTATGGTTTCGTTATATCTAA
The DNA here is from genome assembly GCA_030264535.1 of Liometoxenus newtonarum. Classification (NCBI taxonomy): domain Eukaryota; kingdom Metazoa; phylum Arthropoda; class Insecta; order Coleoptera; family Staphylinidae; genus Liometoxenus; species Liometoxenus newtonarum. Next base: position 10,713 of record JARJEB010017150.1, on the reverse strand, counting down.
AAGAGTCGAAAGTTATAAGTTGATTAGGTTTGGATGAATATATTCACATTGATGTGGCATTTTAATAAACTGTCTTCATCCTAATTTTAATGGAAAATTCACAAAAAAACACGAAAATTATATAATTTTCTATATGCTTATGGTAACCAAAACCAGCTAGACATCCACTGGGAGTCTTCCGACCTTGCCATCACTTTACCACACTTTTTTGATTGCTCATCAGCTGTTTGATTGTACTACTGGTCCATGTAGTACCTAGATACAAATGTTTCACGTTACGTCATGCCTACGTCACGAAGTTAATTTGAATCAGCTGTTCGTGAGAAAGATGGAGGAAAAAACATACACTTCAAACACATCAATTTCAATTCCACGTTGGTTCATAAATAAAATACTGGCGCGTAAGTACAAATGAAGTACAAATAAAATGAAAATCATAATAACTAATAAAATTTTGAGTTTTAATGAAAATACAGTTTCACGGAAGCGTCCTCATTGTCATCATTATAGAGTATGTAGTTTAATCTTCAAAGCGCCCTCAAGCTCGAAGCTTGAGTGCCTAACAAACCTAACAAAAATAGTATCTCATCCCCACTAAAAACAACACTAGAAAGAAACAAAATGTCCTTCCGTCCTGGTCCTGGTCCTGATGGTGTTGTCATGTTTCCATTCTTTCATAAAATTCCATCTCTATTTTAACAAATTCTTTTTGGTTTTATACTACCTTCCTCTCTCTGGCTGGCTGACATCGCATGTCCATTCATCCATCCATTAGTCCTCTGGGCTGATGACACTTTGCATACGAAGCGAGTGCGATATGCAAGCTTGAGTTAGAAGCATCGGCCAACGATAGTTACAAAACGACACGACATAATCTGTTATTCGCGCGTAAATAAAACAAATGTTCATTAACTTTTTTTATTTTCAACGACTCATGCTCATGGTAAATACACTGTTTAACGACGTCTCGTTAACGAGATTTTTTCTGAGTTTCCTCTCGAGAGTGTTGTCCTTAATTCGTTCATTTTCTCTAGTTTCCATTGAATGTGGAGCAAGTGTAATTATTGTACATTTTGTTTTATGTATTATTAACAAATGTTTGTAAATACTAACATTTTTCACTTGCCTTTCTATATTTTAGGAGCACCCTGTATATACATATAAATGTTTATTTTCTCCGCACTCAACCACCAATTACAAATTACATTCACTGTTTTGGTTTTCCAGTTACATAATTGTTTTTTAAATACCAAAATTGTATATACCAAATTTTTAGCCAAAGAACAAAGAAAACTTAAAAACATAGCAATAACGTGGAGTTATCTTATGCTACTTTATTTAAACCGATTTCAAGTTTTCTTTCTTTTCCGGTGGCTCGGTTCGAGCGAGAACTTTAGTTTGAAAACTTACAATCATCCAAAGAAACCCTCACCAGCGGCAGGTTGAAAGTATTTTGGAAACACAAGCAATCCTTGCACTTCATCAAGTCAGGAACTAGATAAATACCTATACGGAATTTATGTGGAGAACTTTACTAAGAAAGGATGAATTCGCTCTGAAAGACTAAAACAATACGATTCCTAAAGCTTTCTTTGTCAGTGAAAGCTCTCAAAGTTGCGGACTGACTGGAAATTGGAAAATATCGTGGTCACTGTTCTAACGATCTATATACCTAAATGAAAGAAAGTCTAACGAAGATGGAAATGCTTTTGACAAGTAATAATGGAACAAGAATAAGAGAAAAGGTATTTAATCCTTTTATCAATCCAAGGATAAAAACAATAAGAAGGAAGTTTTGTTATTGTTGTCTGAATTTTGATGACGAGGACGTCGGACGATCACATCATGAAAATGCAAGACTGGGGCAAAAGCTTTACTTTAAGTCCCCGAAGGAAGTTTCAAATAGGATTTCTTTTTGTTTTTTAAGGTTGTTCCTTGCGTTCTTACCCCGGTGACTTTAAATCGGCCGAATTAGCTTAAATTTTTCAAATAGAATTAATATTGTTTGAATTATTTACATTTTTCCCAAAAATTGGTAAACTTTTTAGTGAAAAATGTAAATAATTCAAGAAGTGTTATGCGAATTTAAATAATTGAAAATTTGCGATATTTCAATTAATATACACATTACTTTAACTACCCATTATAAAAGGGGACCATTGTTTTACTATTGTAGGAAAAAGCAAAATTTAAAAGTTGCGATAAATTACTACGATGAAAAGATTTTTTTTTGAATGTAGATTTAAATTATTGTACATTCACAACTTTGCAATTGCTAAGTTGATGCTCGTTTCCCTGTTTGCTGACGGCGTGGTTCGTTGGATGTTATGGGCCAAAAAGTCAGTAAATGGGCGCCACTCTATGTTTAAGGTGGCAGAGACACGAAGTAAACAGTTTATCAAGTGACGAAATGATTTTCGATTTTCTCTTTTGCGTTAAATTTGTTCTTTTTGTAAGTGTGGCTCACAAAAATTGAATAAATTTGCTTTGGTTTGCTTTGATTTGATTTGGTTTGCAATATTCTCAATCAGTAAGTAAACATTTACAAAATTCTAATATCTAAATCATTGAGATGTTGTTTGTGTATCCGTTTGTCCGTAATAAGAATAAGAAAACTGTATTGCAGCAAATAGCTTTCCGTATTGCCATATTGTACAAATTGATGGACTGCATAAATTACGTAAAATTCGAAATTTGTGCCGAAGCAATACAAAACAGAACCTAAGAAAATATAAACTGAAACTTATTTGTGCACAAACGGGATATGACTTTAATGGACTTAGATTAAAGAAAATTGCCTTCGAATACGAAACTTGTACATTGCAGAAATTGCACGAGTTGTGAGTTTCAACTAACAAGTAATTTTACATTTCATTAGTTCCAGCTTTTTCATTTCTTTCAAATAACGTTTGAAGTTGATGTTTATTAAATTCTGTAAAATAATAGGGAAACAATCAAAAACTTTTCCATTTAGAAATTTTATTTTCTTTTTATTACCCAATTACTTGCTTCTCAGTAAAGTTTTATGAGCAATTTGAATTTTACTTATAATAATTTTATGTCAATATTTCGAATAGAAATTTATGAAAAGTATATCAGAACGAATGATAAGTCAATCATTCAAAATCACATTCAACTGAAAATTCCATTCTTGAATTGGTTGAAATTGTACGAAATCAGAAAGACTATTTTCGAAATGTAAACAATTCCATATTTGCTTTTCTAATACTTAATAAATTCTCATTTGGAGGTCGTTCCTGTATTCCTTTTATTCATCCGGAATTAGGTATGTACTCTTGAACTATATGTTCCTGAAAATCAAAATCACATCGAGGACTGGAAAGTTATTAGGTATATACATGATTTTGTCGAGTCCTTGATGGCCTAACACTAAAAACCGATTTCTGACATAATAGAACCCCACTTTCCATATCCACATCCACTAGAGACTTATGGAGACGAGGTTTTCGACAAGGATATAAATTCAATTATAATTTCCACATACAAAACACACTTTCCCAATAATTTACACAATACCTAAGTATATATCCACATACCACATAACATAGAAATCTGAAAGGCTGAAAGTCAAAAGGATGTATTTGTATGGTATGAATTGCACGAAGCGAAAATGCAAACTAGTAAAAAAAAAGATGTAAATAGTTTGAGACGGAAAGGACCGAAAGGGTCATTTTGGAAAATTCGCGAAATTTCAATTAATATGCACATAACTTTAACTACCTATTATAAAAGGGGACCATTGTTTTAGTTTCTATTGTACTCATCAAGTTCAAAGTGCTAACATGCAAGTACTAAACTTCTAATGAAAACTATTGTAGGAAAAAGTAAAATTTAAAAGTTGCTATAAATTACTACGATGAAAAGATTTTTTTGAATGTACCTTTAAATTATTGTACATTCACAACTTTGCAATTGCTAAGTTGATGTTCGTTTGAAGGTTTGCTGCAGCGGTGGTCTGTAAATGGGCGCCACTCTACGTTTAACGTGGCAGAGACACGGAATACACAGTTAATTCAATATGGTTATTAATTTATTCATTAGTTTCCAACACAATACAAAAAGATTAACGACTTGTACACAGGCTAAATAATCCGCGGTATAATCCTTATTTCTAAGTACGGGCCAACAGCCACACCGCGTTTTTATGCCTGTTTAAATCTGCATAGAACAATCAAACCGTAACCGAAGATAATGTCACGATTCAGGTGTATCTGAATCGAGCCGAGACGCAAACTTGTACTGAATTAAATAATCAAAACGCACTATTGACTAAAACCTCTGTGAGACAATTTCAAACAATGAAGAGGGGTCAAAGTCACGATATCCAGGCCGGGAATACAAATGTAATGTTCAACGTTACACAATGTTAGATTTCTAATGACTAAAATTTCAAAGGTCAGGGACAAGTTTGATTATACAAATCTCTGGTGTCGCGTCAATTGGACGCGATCATTTGGACGCACGACAATTTGACGCGTACGACAGTTGGACGCATCGAGAACTGCACGCAAGGACTTTATGTCTTATGAAAGAAGTTCGGGGTACTTGGCTTTTTCACCAGCTTTTTCATAAGACGGAAAGACGTAAAAGTCGTTGCGTCCAGTTGTCGATGCGTCCTAAAGAGGCCGCGTCCAATTGTACGCGTCCAATTGTCATGCGTCCAATTGACGTATAACCAAATCTCTGTTTAATTTACAGTAAAAAAAATTGATATAATAATTACGCCAATTTGGTTGTGAATTTTGTGAAAAGATAAAATGGAATATAAGTACAGGACTGAGCATAAATATCGATTTGGGCACTTGGGAACATAATTCTCGAGATTTCCAAATCTTGAAGAAAACGTTGTGTGATCGGGCATACAAATGATAGCTTTACCAAGTTATGCGAGACCAGACAAAAGTTTAATAACAAACAATCGACAACCACGTGTGCAATATATTTTCAGTGTTTTTTTTGTCTGAATTTAGAGTGATCCTGATTCACGTGATTCTTTGCAATACCTAACCAATGTCTGGCATATTTTATTTTCTTTGTTGTGCCTGGATCAATATCACTAAAAATTGTCATCCACATATGTGAAAGGACTATTCGTGTCATTGAGAAATCAATGAAGCGCATAAACGAGTAATTTGAATTATTAGTTGAATATAGATGAAAAAAAAAACTTCTTCTTTGAATGAGAACAGATTCCATTTTATGTATAAAATTTATTCTGAGTCTTTGATGTCTGAAAATATGCAAATACTTGGGATATATTAGTTTTGTTCCAACACGCAGTTCGAAAGTGATGCATGAACTGATTGTAATTTATTTGACGGTTGATGACGATGCTGATGAGCTAGTTTGAAATATGTTGGCACACTGTCTGACTGTTTGGAACCGGTTCGACCGTATGTTGGAACAAAGCTAATTCTTCAACCTCACTTAACCGATACGACAAGTATCATAAAGTGAAAGAAGAGACTAGAGATTTATATATAAGAAAATGGCAGTTTGGAGAGTTAAAGGCTATAATAATGCAAAACAGTGATTACCCGCACCCGAATATGCTCGACACGAAATTAACCTTAATTTTCTTTCAAGTATAATCCTCAAAGTTTCGAGCTTCCTTTTTAAATTTGTTTATATTACATTTCGGCTTTTGCGTTTTCTAATTAATTTATTTAATGTTTAGTTTTATAACAGGGAATTTTTATCATAATTTAAATGATTTCCGGATCTTTAATATTCTTGTTCCTTATCCAATTAATTTTCTTCCTTGACTTTCTATTTTGGCGGAAGCCATCTAATTCCTTAATTCCAAACCAAACGCCGACTCAGAAACGCGTCTCCGCTCGCCGGAAAAAAATTAATTTTTCATCATACGAGTAAAATCCTTGGTACCCGGTCCAAGACGTGACGCTTTTTTGCGTTTCCGTTACTTTTTCTTTCCAAAAAACCGAAACTTTGCTTTACAACAGGGAGGGATGAAGACACAGGTTGATCGGGTTTTTCCCCGAAGGGCCGCTGGTTTGAGGCAGCCTGTTCTTAAATCTCCCAGGCCGATTTTAAGAGCAAAATATTTGCAATCAGGGACTTTGTTTAATTATTAAAATCGCTCGGCCCGATGAGTTCAAATCTATCTAATTCCAATGGGCCTGGGAAATTGTGCATTTCGTTTTAGTTCATTTCCGAATTGTTCGCATGTTGGGGATTAATATGCAACCAGGTAGGGTTTCGGCACGTACACTACGGTTCCAATCAATCTCAATTATGGGCTACCATCTCGTGAGACCAGCAAATTAAGTTAGGAATTAATTGATAACATAATCAAAGGATTGATTTTCGATTGCAGGTTTAGCGGAAATCAATTACTCAATTATCTATGGCCTATATATATAATGCACAGTAATTGCAAGATTTAATAGTCCATCAATCTATTTGTATCTCATTATATTGCAGATATATTCCTTAACAATAGAAGTGTAATTTGTTGTGAAGGATGTTCGGGATAATTCAAATTAATGAGACTTGCTACAAGTTTAACCAAACTTTAATAGTTTAACCTTTCTTTCGATTTGAAAATGATAATGTATTTCACATTTGTCCTACAATAGTATATTACGTAACTAGAGTGGAAAGTTGCTAATTGCGCACGACGAGGAAAATCAATTCATAGATTCGGCCAAGGGCTGGTTTATGATTACCATAAAATTAACATAACACATGAAGTTGGTAACGTTGAATGTTGAATGTTGTTGTCGCGCACTTGACCCCTCTTCACTCTTCATTGTTTGAAATTGTGTCACAGATGTTTTAGTCAACAGTGCATTTTGATTATTTTAGTACAAGTTTGCGTCGCGATTCAGATACACCTGAATCGTGACGATTATCTTCGATTACGGCTTGATTGGTATATGCAGTTTTACACAGGCTTAAAAAAGTGGTGTGGTTGTTGGCCCTTACTTTGTAATAAGGATTTAAACCGCGGATTGTTTAGCCTGTTCCCAATACCTAATCTTTTTATATTGTATTGGAAATTAATATACAAATCAATAACTATATTGAATAAACAGGGTACTCTGTGTCTGTGCCACGTTAAGGGTAGAGTGGCGCCCATTTACAGACCTTTTGACCTATAACATCCAACGAACCACGCCGTCTCCGCTACAGCAAACCGGCAAACGAACATCAACCTAGCACGTAAATAGTTTAAATATTAATCAAATACTTGAACAATGTTTATGTCATGTGTTATGTTAATATTATGTTAATCATAAACCAGCCCTTATACATCAACTGATTAAATCGTAACATTAACATTATCGTATTGTCATTCATTCTTTTACGTGCTGGCGAAAACAAGACATTTATGCAAAAACCATATTGACAGATATTAATTATCTTTATTTTCATTTTTCTTTGTCTATTGTCCCTCATTTAACAACATAAAAAATGAAAAACGAGCTTTTACATGTTCTCGTATATTTTGCGAATCAATTTCAAACATTTATGGACTTACATTTCCATAGAATTAAAAAAATTCTTTAATCAATATTGTATGTTTTTTTTTTGCTTTCAGCTCCTGGTGAATAGCTCCACCGTATTCCCAGATGAAGATGGATTCGACCAGAACACGATACAAGAACATAGTCCTGTTACCATGATGTCGATATTATTAGTCGGTAAGCACAATACTTTCAACTTAGAACTTGAATTATTGTTTTCCAAAGGGATACGAGAAGATTTTGAAAATTCATTTGTAATTATTTATGTGTTACTGTAAAAGTCCGAAATTGTAAATCCTATCTAGGTTTTACCGGTAAATTCTAGGATTTACCAAATCTGACGGGTAAAACCTAACATTTATCGGCAAAACCCAGGATTTACCAATATTCGGGTTTTTAGAGTAACATTTATACGGAAGAAACGGAACTAGACGTTTGAAGATATTTCTTAAGAATTGGCACCATCAATGAATTTTAGTCAAGGAGATTTCAGTCACGAAATATTCGAAGTGCGAAGATTACATTTGTTAAAAGTTGTTTGTTAATTGGGAGGGAGATTAGACAAATTTGTTAGGAGTAAGGACGAAAGTTTCGAAAGACCCTTTACACATCTCAGTTGAGTTCTGCATTACTTACTTATATACAAATTATTTAGTTGTCCTTTGTCTCTATATGTTAACATTAACAATTTCAAAGTTCCCTAGTTCCCAGCAAAATGAATCAAGATGAGACAAAATTTGATGAAAATTTATACTTTACACCTTATTCTATAAATATCTATATCCGAATCACAAAAGTACAACAAGAATCTGAATAAATAAATATATTCTAAGATCCGAAGGAAATATTAGTTATATTTAAGGGCGCCATACACGCTCCGGAAATCCTTTGAGGAAAAACTGTTCAGGCGGCCTGTCCGGATTTCCGGACGCGGGCTGAATATTCCCTCGGCCATACACGTTCCGGAAATCCTCTGAGGAAAAACTGATCAGTCATATGGCCTTCGGGAATGTGCTGCGGTCGAACTGCATTGAACTGACCTGACGCATCGCCACACACGCTCCGGTCGGCCTGTTCAGTCCGGAACTGACGGACTGTTCAGTAATTCAGAATAGTTTTTCAATTCTCATCCGGCCGCCGGAACAGTCCACAAAATCTGTCAGTTTTTTATCACACACGCTCCGGAAGGCCAGGACTGAACAATTTTTCCTCAAAGGATTTCCGGATCGTGTATGGGGCCCATTAGAAGCATTATAAAACTCGTCCATTAGAAAACTCGCCTTCGGCTCGATTTCCAAACTTGGACTCGTTGTTTTATCTTTTTGTTTGATGAAATTAACATGCCCTGCCTGTACAATTGTGAATAATTTTTTAATGAAAACAAATGAATGCATGTTAAACGTCCTAGTGCGTGATTGAAATGATAAATTGTTCCTAAATGTGATCATCTCTTAACTTTTTAACATTTTAACGTTTTTGCATTTAATCCTTCCATTATCTGTTTCACACTTCGTTTTTCGTATGAAAGCGAACTTTGGTTATTTAATTATCATAGTCCTGTGGGAAAATGGTTGATACCATATGGTCAAGTCAAGCAATTTGTTATATGTTCCACATTCATCGTTGGGAGTGGAGTATTTTGCCTCGTTCGTATTTCCTTTGCAGCGTCTGGCGGCATAGCTTGTGGTTTAAAGTCTCGGTTTTCAGGATTAACGATGTGCAGTTACACACCCTTAATTCATCCATGACTAAATTTCTAAATTCAAAGCATTAAATATTCGTAAGAGCCACAAAACTCGAAATGGTTGCATGGGTAACAAGTAACAATGCAATAATAACAAAAATTAGTCAGTCTTGGAGAAGGTGAAGCAGTCTGCGAAAAAATAATTTTTGGTTGATATGGAAATGAAAACTGAATACGTGGACTATTCAGATTTGATGAGTTAAGGCCGGTTTCCACAAAACAGACAAAAGAGGAACTGAATTGGATTTGTGAAAAAAGCAACGCAAAGAATGGAGCGCACGCAACACAAAATCACCGAATTAAAAAAAAGGAATTCGAATTGTTATTTTAACAAATTCAACTTAGTTTGCATATTTTAGATGGCACCCCAAAATTTTTATTATACATAGAGATTATGAAGTACATTGGCGTAGTAAAGAATTTTTAGAAGGTGGATGCTGAAAATGTTATTACAAAACTAAGAATTAAAAATTAATTATTTTTAAAATTTTAATCTGTATACTAAAAATGGTATTCAACGGTATTACCTTACAAAAAGTTCAAATTTTGATTGAAAAATTGGGGCGCACTAATCAACTTTGTGTTCTGTAAATTTCAACGGTTTGAAAGAGTATTCTTTTCATCTTATTCCTGAAGCGTTTTTTACAATGCTCATTATTTTGATAGCAAAACTGTAGATAAATCAAATTCTGTATGACGATATTTCAACATATTCCTGCATTTCATCCAAACATCGCACTCCAATCCGTTACAGACTAACTTTTCATCCTCTAGGAGGTCTAGGCTCTAGCTCTAGGCTCTATCCAAAACATTGTATCGTGCTCTCAATTTCTTTCGAGAAACGTAACCATAAAGGATTTCCGAAAGCGTTCCCAAATAAACATAGACATTTTTACGATTTACAACGTCATAAAACTCTTCGTATCGCATTGCGAACTCGGAGCAAACGTACTGGTAGAGTACTTGTTAGACGATTCCATAGCGATTCAGCAAATTCTTCAATCCAGCCAAAATGATTCCATTTTCTTTTATACCTAGGTACACGCTGAAATTTTCTGCATCAGTTTCTTTTATAAATGAAAGTCGACTCTATTCGACTACAAATCGTTTTATACTTGTGTTTACCATACACAATTTATTCGAAAATATTCCCGACCCGGCTACAGTATCAGGTATGGCATAAAAATACAATAATAGCAACAAGTACGACATACAAGTCGTAGACTTCTAGTCGAAGATATACATGTTTAGAATATATTATTTTTTCTACACCTATTTAGTTATATGGTCATTATAAGCATTTTTCAGTGATTAATGGTACCTATAACTCACTACAGTGAGTAATGGATTTTCATAACTCACTACCGTGAGTAATGGATTTTTAGAAATTACTGCAATTAAATAACATTGATCGCGTATTAAAGTTCAACAAGATTTAACAAATTTGAAGTGACCGAT
>JARJEB010017143.1:0-14441 GCA_030264535.1 Liometoxenus newtonarum | reverse complement strand
ATTTTGAATAATAGTATATTATTCCTATATGAGTATTATGATAGCCATTACTCACGAAGATGATGTTTGAGCCCACGAGCCGCTAGACGTGTGGCGCAAATTCATCTGAGTGAACAATAGCCATAATCGCGAATATAACACTATACTTTTTCTACACTTTGCACTATTTTTAACACAAAACACAAATTGAGATTTCTCGATGAAGCAATGAAACTGACAAGTGAATCAATATGGCGGGCGATCACATACAGTTTTGACAGTATTTCTCCGGTTGCTTCGGGGTTTTTCGGGGTCACATCAAATTCGTTAAATCTTGTTGAACTTTAATACGCGATCAATGTTATTTAATTACAGTAATTTTTAAAAATCCATTACTCACGGTAGTGAGTAATAAAAATCCATTACTCACGGTAGTGAGTTATAGGTACCATGAATCACTCAAAAAAATGCTAATAATGACCATATAACTAAATAGGTGTAGAAAAAAGAAATATATCTACAAATAAAAAGAAAACGAAAAACAGTAGCGCATGTTTTGAATAATTTGATGGGACTGCTGTGTCGTTGCTTCTTTTTCGTTGTAATTAAGTGCGACGAATAAAAGTCAAATTAATCGAAATATATTGTACAATTTAAAATGCATTTCTTTCTTTTTCTTATTTCATTTCACTGCGCGGTCGGTTTATATAGAGATATATAGACTATAGAGGAACATGATCATCAACGCTTGCGCTTGGCGCTTGACCATCATCATAACGATAACCATTACCATCAACATAACCAACACCCATTTCCATATGATACATATAGGAGGTATAGGTACTGAAAAGGCTTTAAAGGTATTTTTACGAAAATTTACATCTCCCAGCATTCCTTCCTATATTTTAACATATTCGACTTTGGTATAATTTAGATAATATAGTACCAGTAATAGAATAAGAAGCGTGCTGTGAGAGTGTTTGTTGCTTGTTTAGACTGTTTCCAGCTATACGATATCGATAAATGGATAAGGCTCAGTCTGTTATGCTTGGAGTGTGCCACCGAAACCGAGCCCGACATGCAATTTGTATATACACCATGTTCAAGAAGCATCAAAGCGATCAAAGCATCAAAACACCAAAGCAGTCATGCAAGACACGATTATTCTTATTGCAATGGCAACAGTTGGTTGTTTATTTATTATATTACATTACAGATTATTAATCAACGACGAACGATAAACAAATGAAATTTTTCACATATTATACAAACAAAAATACTTATATAAAATGATAAGCAAGTGCTTGCTGTTGCTCGCGTTAGAAGGTGACAAACGAAATAAAGAACTATAATAAATACGGGTCCATGCAACGATGCAACATTAATATTAATTTTCCAAAATTCATGACAAAAATTCAAGACGAGATCAAGACAAGAACTCGGTTTACAAGACACAAGACAAGACACAAGTAGGTATACCAATTAGTCATAATAGTTTGACATATAAGGTTTGTTCCAACAAAGCAGCAAACTAGTTCGAAACTGTCCGACGCATGAGCAGTTTAAAAAAAAAAACGTTGCTTTTTTAAAACTGCTCATGCGTCGGACAGTTCGGAACTAGTTTGGTGCATTGTTGGAACAAACCTATAATTTCAAATTATTGATGCGGCGTTGTCATATCGGCAAAACTAAAATTCACAAAAATTCCTCTTAAAAATCTTCTTTTTGCTGCATTTTTACTTTTTGCTTCTTTAAATATTCAAATGCCCTATAATAAAGATACATTGCATTTTTATTCTTATTAGGTATAATAATTCCTTTAAATTTGTCAAAATAAGTCATTGTAAGCCATTTAAGAGGACATTATCGGACTATTTACGGACAATTATGGATATTCACACATCATATATATATATATACCTAGTTGCCCTAGGTCCTAGAGCTAGAGAGCATGCACGCTGCTGTGAATTGGCCCAACAATAGAAAGGACAATGCGACCCTTACCGAAAAAGAAGCACAAGAAACGAAAATGGTCAAGTGAGTGTTGACGGTCAAGTAGCAAATCACAAAAAACTTTGAAAAAAATGCAAAAGAAAAAATTTAGAATAAAAACGTTATGTTTTCAAGAAGAAAAAATGCGAAATGGAAAAAAATTTAAAAAAATATTAGTGAGAGAAAAAGGGGACGCAATTGTAAATTAGAGTATTTGACCAAAGGTCAGTTAATTTCACGCTCGTGTGAATTTACTAAATCGTACTAAATATTGAAATGACAAACGCATACACGTCTTTGTTACAAATGAACAAACAAAATTGTTACAGTCATGACGGTCTATTATCCTTTTCCTATTTATTTTTTATTTCTTTCATTGTCAATACCTACTTGCGCCTTTTTGTTATAATAAACTTTATCACTTAATTTAATCAAAATCATAATAATGACAATTCCAAATACAAAAGTATAAACATTCTAAGTACTTATAAGAAAGAATTGAAAAATTGTACGCCGGCGCGTATAATTTTTATGTAGGTACCTGAATAAAATATGCAGGGCCGTATTATTCATTAGTCAGACTAGGGCCTAGTCTGACTAATGAATAATACGGCCCTGCATATTTTTATTCAGTTACCTGCATAAAAAATTATACGCGGCGGCGTACAATTTTTCATTTCTTATAAGTACTTTTCGTAGGCCCTAGGCACTGTGCTTAGGGCCTACGAAAATTTGGAGGGCCTACGAAGACTGATGAGATGAAAATTTTTTTTGGTCACCAACAATAAAAATTTCCAAATTTCAGTTAAGTGCCTAGGGCCTACGATAGGCATTTATCCGGCCCTGAAAATATGCGGAAACTGAAATTATCGACGATGAATATTAAATATTTAGAGGAGAAGTACGAAGAATTTTATAAAAGTATGTCTGATTTGAAGAATTGGAAGTCTAACGCATAGAAAAAATATAAATAAATACGAAACAAACAAAAGAATGACGAATTGTACAAAAATGGAAAAAATTTAAACGAAAACGGTAACGCACTTCGTATGCAATGAACGTCCTATTCCGGAAATCATTTTACTCATCTCTCCAACAGTGGCGTAGGTAAGCACACACAAAATAAGCAAATACCAATAAAACCAAACAAATATACCTAGATAAACTTTATCTTGATTGTCGAATTGATTTTATTCTTTATTGCTAGTTTTATAAATTGCGTTTCTTATATTTGTAATAACATTAAGGAAATATGAACTTTCTTGTAGCTATTAGATACTCAAGGTGAGGGAGGCGCAGAGGGTGCTGGCACACCACCATTTGCTATCAAGAAAATAAAATTGAACTTTTAGTTTTTAAAAATAAAATTTTCAGCACCCCCCCCCCCACCCTAAAAATTCCTGGCTACGCCCTGGTTTTTTCTAATAAAATTTTTATTTTTATGTCTTTTTCCGCTTTTTACGAACAACACGTTAAAATAAAATATAGGTAAATGTAAAAGTTGTTATGATGTTGATGGTACTTATAATGGCATTTTCAATTGTTTTGACACTAATATCCTCTCCGGGTCCTTATACACGGGGAAAATATATTGTTTCTAAACGATAAAACAATGTAAATGAGTGTGTAGGCGTTGGTTGTCGCTTCATTTTCACGTGTCGTTGTCACAATGACGCCCCCATTTGTTGATTTTCCGTGTTTTTTTTTTGCTACTCGCGTCTCTCGCAATCTCGCATCGAAAATCGTTTTTCACAACACAACAAAAGTACCTACTTATGTAATTGCCTCGAATGGCAAGGCAAATGTTTAAAGTTTTCATGTTACCATGTGGCACGAAGAGTGTATGGAAATATGATAATTGTAGAAATATGAAAATTTCCCAGCGTCTGTCGTTGTCGTTTCGAGTAAGCTGAACGTTCGCATAAATCATTTTGTTTAGCGATGTAAACACCGCACCCTTCGGCAAGCATTGCGATAGTGCCGTATAAGCGTAACGACAATACTAATGCGTATCGTTTTACAGATAATTAGAGGAAAAACGATTTCCGGTTTTGCATACCAGATACCACGCTCTGGAGCTTCAGTTTGAAGGACGAACGAGTTTGTGGGAAAGTGGGAAAGAGGTGAAGACTGAACAGCCCTAGATTATTAGGTATACTTATGGGAAACGAAAGGGTATGTGTTCGGATGACACTGGCAGAAGTGTTTTCCGGTTCTAGTATCGAGCGCAAACTGCGGTTGGTTGCGGGCTTGGGCAAGTTTCAGTGAAAATTCGTCATTGTCATTTTCAGTTTTGCCAATGTAAGCGCGCTATATTCGAAATGGTAACAGTTTTTGAGACCACTCCCATTGCTTGTAGTCTCTTCTTTCGGTTACATAAACTCGCCAAAAATTAACATAATCACGATAGTCACTAACTAATATTTGCATAATTATGATTGTGTTATGTCACCCACAGAGAACTAGTACCAGTTTTTCCAGAGAAATGCAAAAGTTGAAAAAAAAGAAAAATGGAAATTATGAAACAAAAACGTAATATCGAAATTAATAATATTATGTGAAGAAATAAGAGTATAAAGGGACCCGTACACGCTGTGGAAAAACTGTGCAGTCCTGGCTTTCGAGAATGAGCGGCGGTCGAAGTCTCAAACTGAACTGAACTGAACTGAACTGAACTGACCTGATGGGACTGACGGACTATTCAGTTACTCATCCGACCGCCGAACTGTCCACAAATCTGCTCAGTTTTTACCACAACCGCTCCGGAAATCCCGAAAGCCCAAGACTGAATAGTTTTTCCTCCGAGGATTTCCGGAGCGTGTAAGAGACCCTTCAGATCAAAATTATGTTGACGTGAAAACATTAATAATTAAACACTTTTACGTGCAATGTGCGTGAACGTCCTAAATTGTCTTTACGCCTTGGAAAAAAGTCTATTATTTACTTTTCTAGAGTCTATTATTTTTTACAAAGTTTTCTATCAAGTTCTCGCACAACTTACTTTCCTACTTCTTTAGTTTTTCCATATAATTATCCTTTTTATATGGTAATAATAGTTCAGCACCAATAAAATATTCACTGGTTTAAAAAATTTACACTTTTCTAACATATTTCGACTTTTCCGTCGCGTGAGGGTACGTACACATTAATTATTGAAATAATAGTATATTATTCAATGAGCGCATATGCAGGCTATTAGGTATACGCGAGGGCGAAGTTTACGTAGCGAGACGGTAGTCGAGCGGAGTAATCGCCCGAGCATATAATACCGCATATGCGCGAATTGAATACTATACTTTATCTGCGACGATAAAATTTAATTTGGCTATTAAACTTAAAAATTCAACCATGAAATTCAACACATAATCCTAGATGACGTTTTAGATGCAGTCCGTGTGTCACATATCATTATTGAATGTAGCGAAGAGCAGTGCTTGACGTAAAGTAAATCTCTAGTGGAATAATGACCTATTATTGAAGTGTGTCAAGCGAGTGGTATTAATGTGGGTTATATGTGCCTGCATACACACCTAATAATGGTTGTTTAGTTGGTCGTTGCGGATAAATACTTTAAGTTGACCACTCGCATGTATTAATCAAAGAAAAGACTTAAGAATTTTTTTGAAAAAATAAATTACGCCTAATAAAGATGAAACAATAAAAACTCACCCTGTAATTGTCAAGTCAGATCAGTAAGTTGTCCTTTCATCAGATCAGGTCACTTCGGTCACCTGGAAATAAAGCAAATTATAAGTCATTGCCTGCATTTACTACTTAGGTATATATCAATCATTTAAAAACGAAAAAAGGTAAAAAACATTTGAAATTGTTACAAGTAAAAAATGACTATTCCATTACATAATAAATGATGGCAACCCGAACAAATTGTTAGAAAATATCAAAGCATGGCTAACTAGATTTGGATTTGACGACTTTTAACCTAACTTTAAAGTTTTGTGAAATTTGTTAACTCACTAAGATATTTCTTTTTTTATTTTAATAAAAAAAAAATGAAAAAGTCGTTGAACAGACCTTTGCAGTGAAAAGCGAATAACGCTCGCAAAAACTATTCATATTTTTACGTTATTTTTATGATACAGAGTGATCTAAAATAAATGACATTTAACTTGCCCACAGATTATCTCGAAAAGAAGCGGCAGATGTTTTCAATAATTTTCGATCATTCTATATACAATGAACGTATGACACGTGTTTTTCTCTTTTTCACGTTTAACAAAAAACCTTTTCGCTTTTTGGAAAGTTTGCGTAGGTGACGAAAATCTATTGAATTGTGATTTTAATCTAGTTAGCTATGTGACACAATGTCAACTGTCAACATATGTTTCTATAGTAACTTGTTCCATTTCAGCGACAAAGCTGAAACGAAACGAAAAAAAAAAACAGTTATGTTTTGACATTCTATGCTAAAAATTCGCGAGTGCCCTTCTTTATTGACCGTTTTGGTCAATTTCGAACCAGGTCGTCTCATGCCGATTCTGAACCAGCGCCTACCAAATTTTGAACAAGTAAAATAATTATAAAAACAAAGAAATAAACCACGATTGCTAGTATATAATTAAAATCGGGTACTTATAATGACTTAATTAAATGCATTTTCATTAATTAATTAATTATGTCAATCGCGTGTATACTGATTGATTCCATCAATTAAAGACGCGTAGTCATTAACACTGTTCGGTGCTCATGTTACACAAACGATGCCAAGTCACAAAAAATTAATTAAAAAAAAAAAAACTCGTGTAGTCGATTTAAATTTCCCGCGCAAGCATTTACGATCACAATAACTATTATTGATTTGCTCTTTGTTGATATTTGATTATTGTAGCTATAAATGCGTAGATATTTGATTACTTTGTTTTGTTTTGTGCTGATTTTGCTGTGGTAATATGGAATCAGTCACTGGTTGTCGATGATATGTACGATCATTGAATAATAATTCATAGCAATTCTATTGTTTTCCGCATTTCGTTTATAATAATAATGTGTTTATTACTTATATATAAACTTACTTATTATTCTAACGGAATGTCACATAAAATTATTGAAATTGTACGCCTTATTTTCGATATCAATATGTATATGCAAATATCAATGGTAAATAATAAAAAATAACGACACTATCTTCCATCGCTAGGTACCTGTTTTGTTCTATTGCGCAAGTGCACTAGCGCATTAAAAATAAAATACGTGTACAACCGGTCTTACTATATTTGAATTTTGAACTTTTGGAAGATTGTTAAGTTTTCCAGACTTTGTTTTTTCATCTTTTTATTAACTGAATACTTGTAAACGCATCCGTGCGGTAATAAATCGTCAAGTATATGCATTCAATAGTTCAATAAATAAATAAAGAAGTAAAAAAAAAATTAATAAATTTGCAGAAAAAAAAAATGTAAAAAAGTAAGGACCCATTGTAATAGGTTCCTAAACGGTATGAATTACACACAGATTCGAGGTTTTACCCTCGATTGAACCTTTTTACGGACGATACATGTGAATTCATCAGTTTGCATTCACCCCAATTTCACATTTCACCCCAAAATCACCCTTTGGACATTGAAATTGAATCCAGACTTTTTTTTGTCAATAAGCACATATGGAATTTTACCTTTTTTATTCCTTCTCATTCCTATTCTTATTCTTATTCCTAATTCAATAAAAGCGAGTTTAGAGTTCTTCATTCAGAGGTGGATTTAGGCATGGTCTTTATGGGCTGCAGCACAGGGCCCAATGTTACCTCTAAGCTGCGCGCGCGCGCGCGCACTCCCCTTGCCCCTGCCGCGCGACAGAAATATTAGCCACGCACCGTTGCGCAAAGCTAGTATTGCCAACAGTGGTGATTTTGCATATATATTTCCATAGGTTTGTTTGCTGCTCAGTCAAATTATTTTGGGCGCAGTGCGCATTCCGGCTTAGAGGGAACATTCCAGGGCCACGTTCAATCAAAGTGCCCTTTCGCTTGCGATTACTTATTAATGTTCATTTCAAGACTGGATACAGCAAATAAGGCCCATCCGCTGTCGCGTTCGTAAAACTCTTCACTTTTTCATTTAATTGTTCTGTTTGACTGTTTAGTGTTCACCGTCGGTGGGGTGTACACGAAAGTCAAGTGTTAACCCAGGGCCGATAAAGTTAGTGGTCCGCACCTGTCTTCAGTCTTCCTTCAGGTGATGCGATAAGTTTAGCGCACAATTTTCAAAGTAAAGTTTCAAATGAAAACTTAATTTTCTATTCGAAATTTTCATAAATTTTAATATTATTTTTTTGTAATCGGATATAAAAAAAAATCACATTTGAAATTAAATATTTCGAAAATATTAGATCAAAAATGTGATGTTTTGAAATTTGCATTAAACACGCAAACCAAATGAAACACGGTACTTTGTCTATTCTATAACAATATCTATATAATATAAATAAAAATGTCCTGGCATATTCCAAGTATTAGTAAGCAAAACAGCAATGGCAAAGCAAGAACAAGAATTAAGTACGAAATGGGAACGGTATTTAGGTCAATCAACACTCTACACCAGTGCTGGCCAAAGTGTGGTCCGCGGGAACAACCAATTCAGATGGTCCTCCGCAAAAATTTTTGTCATGATATTTGAGCCGCGAATAGGAAAACTCGGCGCATCCGTCGCATTGAAATGTTTGAGATGTAATAAATTTAATAAAATTTAAATAAAATCAACTTATTTGAACATTGTTTATTTTATTTATATGGACATAAAATTTTACAACTAAATGGGATGCTGGTCCGTAACAAGCTAAGACAAAAAATGCAGGCCCGCCATACGAAAAAGTTTGGCCAGCACTGCTCTACAAGACAATATCTAATAGGTAAGTACCTATACATACTCAACACGTCGTTATTGCAAATTATAATATATTCGCATGTCTCTTTTGTTTCCAGTTTTGTTTCTTTTAGGTATGCTTATTTGTTGACAATGGATAGCTGCTTTCGATATTGTAACTAACCAGCAGTGTGGCGTAGCTATCATACGGCAATTATGAGCGGCACACCAAGGCCCCAACAATTTGCGGGCCCCTTTCATAATTGACAATGTAAAAAAGTTGAAAAAAAAATTGGATATTATTTCGCAAATGTTTTGAAGTTGTGATTTGAAATATATGTGATTTTCCATTCCCGCGTTGCAAACACGCAGAATTTGTGAGCCGAACTATTTATGTCCAAGGAATACAGTATACAACAACATTCCAATTTTTGTTTTATTTTTATTTTGTTATATTCACAAGTTTTTTTTCGTCATTAATTATTATTCTCCATCCATAGTTTATTTTGGAATCATACTTTTGTCATGATTGTGCACCTAGCTACGCCCCTGAAACCTACCAGTGTAAACTTATAAATTATTACGAGTGTACCAATGGTTACGTTACGGAGTACTTCAGAATGGGAACAAATTTAACTTTATATTCTACAGAATTGCGCAAAAATATTTTTCGCCGACCACTATAGAGAAAACGTGATGTAAAAGTTGCCTATTTACCACGCAAAGTTATTTCCTCCAGTACACACGCGTATTAAATCAGTATCGTGTGCTATTCGTGCGAAAAGCGCAAATCCATGCTCATGTGAATTGAAGCCCTCGACTGCTCTCGCGCTCTAATCGTTCACACTCGCATGGAATTGACTGCTTTTCGCACTAGTTGCACAATATACTATTTTCTACGGCCACTATGAAAAGGCACACTTTCGCCATAGGTTAGTTAGCTCTCTACCTAGAAAGTGACAATTGTTCACAGCCGATCCAAATTCTAGGCACTATCAAGCAACAAGGAAAAGTAATGCTGAAAAGTCATAACTATGGTAACAAATAGATAAACCTGTCACTTTTCCGCACAGTTTCTATCGAACATACCTTGGCAAGTGTCTTTCACTTTCGTTCTCGCGCGATGCAAATTATCCCGCTCGTGAGAAATTGAATACTTTCCAAACTTGTTACGTAAACTACAATTTTTACCATAATCCAAATAAATGTTAACTTCGGTTCTGTTTGATTCTTGGAACGCGTCTATGTAAAGTGTAAATTGCATATAGCGAGAGGTACAAGTGATGTTTATAAGAACATAAGATAACGTCGTTCGTTTGAACAAACCTCATTTCCAAAGCAAAGTAAATTGCAGTTTAAGGTTTCAAAGGGACGAGACTGGAGAATAAGGGACAGACATGCACCACACATACACGATAAATCCATAGAGTTATAGTACTTGCTGGATACACGATTTCCTAGTCCCCCATAGTCCATAGAAGTAAAGGTTCATTTACAATTGCGGTATTGAAATTGCGGCGAGCTTACGTCGAACTGCTGAATAGTTAAAAAAGTTTAACATTGCGGGAGCGTGGGAATGTTGAACTATTAAAATATATGTAGTTACCAACATAAATTCTGAGATATAAATAATCCTAGAAAGGTTTCATCAAAACATCCCGCAATTGTAAGTGCGTCGGTTTTGTTTGATTTGGAGGATCTCTCCGCAAGTGTAAATGTACCTTTATAGATGGGCACAGGGAAAGAGAAAAGGTACAGCACGAACACCCATGATTCACATGGTATTCTAATGTATATTGAACAGTCCTGAGTCCTTAGTCCTTTACCTAAAGTCCATTCGTACGTCCTCGTGTTTATCTGCTTCTGTTAAAAGGTGGAAGGTTGTAACTTGTAACTTGTAACGAACTCCGACGGGTTGAACAAAACCTTTCACGTCCGCTCACTTAACACTAACTTGAGTTACATACACATGAATAGTACAAACAGATAGAATGGTTCTGACATATATAGAGATAGTTGTATACATAGATATAGATAGATCCTTTCCTTGTATCAGCAACTTTTTCTGTGAATAATCCTTTGATCGTATTATGTTAAAACTGTACCAACAGTCGGTTAAGTGATTTAAGAATTTAACATTTTAGCTAATACAAAAGAAAGATAAGCATTTTCTTCTATTTTATTGAAGTCATTAAATATTCAAAACTCCCTAATTATAATTTCAATTTACTTATTTTTTGCTTCAATATATAATTTCGATTGTGTTGTTGTAATATATGCAATTCCCTTCCTTATTATTTGTATGTACGTTTATGTGCATGAATGAAATGTCTCATTAATATTCATTTGTTTTGTAACGTCATTACGTGACTAATCAATCAATTAATTCATCCTCAATTCGATTGGTGAAATCTGTTGCGCTCGTCTTCGTCTTCAGCATGCTGCCAGCCCAACAAAATTCTGATCGTTTCAACCAGTTCTATGTTTGTCGGTGTCGTTTATCTCATCTCTCATCGTGTGATATAAATTCGGGAATCGATTGGTGTTAAGCTAATTGCATGAATATTAATTGCTTCGTATCAGGAATTATGCTAATTTTCGTTTTTTTTTAATTTACTTTTAGTTTTGTTCATCGTGGGCATTTCATTTAGTAATTTATTCATTGCTTAACTGTAACAATTAATTATTTACTAATGCAAATATACCCAATCTTCAAGTTTTAATATAATTAATATGTAGGTACTTTATGTGGACGTGGACACTATGCGATGCGGTACACAGGGTACACTTGCCATTGCTGCCCCCTTCAAGTGTATAAACCGCTAAAGCACTAGCATAATAACTATTTGATCACGTCGTCCTATAAATAGGTAACGTATTAAACCGACAAGACCATATAGTTAAGTCTAATCTAATCAAGACCTGATTTATTTACTCGGCACTTGAATATGTCCTTTAGTCCTTCAGCCTAACACCCATTAACAATTTTATACATGCTGTTCCTGGACGTGAAACGAAAGTATTATCAATTTTGAAGCAGAATTTTTAAAATTTAAGTGTTTCTTAAGCTATGTTCACGCGATGCAATTCGTCATTGTAATTTTTCTTATTTCAATTCCTTGTTGGTGTATTGATTATTTCATTTTAAAATTTGGGTTATCTTTCGAACAGTTGGTATACCACTATCGTCTCTTTGTACTTACATTCAGTATTGAGTTCTTCATGATAGAGTTTCGAGTCTATCAGCTACAGAAGCAGAGCAGCCAGGAGCAAACAGCTTACCACCCGCATGAATTAATACTTAACCACAAAGCTACCATCACTATAGTACCTATACATTGTCATCGCATCCTTTCCTCCTTATATACTTACAACTTACAAGACAAACCAATAATAGATAGATAGCTTTGCATTAAGCTGCGGGTATGCAAACTGGTCTAAATCTATCACCCATCAAACATTGTGTTTAAATATTCAAAGACATGGGTCATGATTAAATAAATGATTACAATAATTAAGTAAGTTTCAAATCATTTTAATCTGGTATAGAATAAATTAATTTAAGAATTTCCGTGACACCTTCATGATTAATGAATTCAATTTGTATTCGTTCACATCATGCTCATGCATTGTAGTGATATCTTCATCTTGATTAAAACTATAAATTCAATGTTTCTAAGTCTTACTTATCCATCATTCATAACAAGAGCAGCATATTATCTTCAATTTAGGTGCAAGTACCTAGATAAGTAAAGAGAGAACGGGCGCATTTTGCCATGTAATTTTAAAGTAGGGTACAATCGGACTTTCAAGGCCATTCGCCTTGCTGTGAGGAATAGAGGAAGTGGCGTGAAATTCAAATTAATTTTCACATCGTTATGTAAATGTAAACCTCAAACATCGCCAAGCGGAATTAAACGTGCTGAGATAGAAATGGAGGCCATTTTGACATTTGACAATTGTGTGGATTATAGTGGATTATGTGGATATGCCCATATAATCCACATATTCCACTTCCCCCACTCCTTTCACCCTGGCAATAACATGGAAAATGCGGCCGTTCTCTCTTTACTTATCTGCTGGTGCACTTTACTTCTGTAATTAATGATTTATTACGGTCCTAAGCCAGGGGCGTATTCAGGGGGATATGGCAACAACATTAACGGTTTTCTTTCCTTCAGATATGCAATTCAAATAAAATTATTTAATTTTGAATCATTGTGTAATGATTATTAACTTTTATTATCGTGAAGTGAATTAAAATATGTCGAGTAGGAATAGTCGAAGAATGCACTAAATCGCATCAAAAGTCAAATAATACCAAAAATAAAGTGGTTTCAAGTAGTGGAGGAGAAATTATTGCATTTCCTTTTTTGGCTTAAAGAATTTCAGTTGTGGTAGTTTATCGTCCAAACTAACAAATGGCTAGTAATGATCTTTTATTTAGGTTGTTCGTGCAGGGTAATAAAATAGCAGGTTAATTCCGGACAATAAAAATACACTACAAACATTGCTATAAAGGATGGTTTTACTACAATTATATGATACTTAAGTATCTACTTAGGTAAGTATATAATTCACTAACAATTAAATTTTGTTATAGGTATATGGATAATTGAATTAAAGTAATCGCAATAATCGTTTATGAAAATTTTATTTTCGATTTTTAATTTGAAGTAGGATTTGCGGTGTGCCAATCATTAAAAAAATCACTCTGTGTAGAGTCACAAAGTCCTTATTGTTTATTTTATATTTGTGATTCTGTTGTTTTTGTCCTCTTCAGTCGTTTCATTTTAACGTGCACAATTTCATTTCCTGTTTTTGGTGTTTCATTCGCTTTCTCAGGGATGATAATCTCACTTATTACTGTATTATTACATTTTAGTTCGGTAATGATACTGTGGCTTGGTTCATTCCAGTCCAAGTCTGGAAAACTGCTTCTTTATTATAGTGTTGTGCAAGTAATGCAGCATCTGCACGAGACACTTGTCAAACATTAATTGGTCTGTTTGCTTATTATCTCTTTGGGACTTTGCCTTATAACGTCAACCTCAAGGCTGTGTATTTATTTTATTGCGTATTTCTCCAGCACTCTCTAGGTTTACCGTATTTGAAAAACAAACTTTTTGTCGAAACTTGTGTATTTCTATTTTGAAAAATGCAGTTGCAATTTGCAATCAGCAGCCTTGTAAATTTACATGTAGATCATGTAATTTTACAGTACAGTATTATTTAAAATGTTAATAATGAACATTAAATTTTAATGTTTGCATTTTTTCATATACTCGCATGAATTTTTAAATTACTTAAATCCGGTTCATGTATTGGTTGATGGAACATGATTATTAAAGCAAATTTATTTTGAAATTTTACTTTTACGTTTTCTATGTTTAATCGTTTTGATGCGAGTGTTGTGAAACTGCATTCTGTCAATTATATAGTTTACCGATGAGACGAGTACACGTTCATTTTTTATTATTAATTGCCTTCATTGGTGTCATTTAACTCTTCTGTGCTGTTTTGTTGTTAATTGCAATTTTCAACATGAACCTTCATCACACTCGTTTTCTTAGTATTTGCGTCAAGAACGCATTCATTGATATATTGGCAGAGCACAGTTAAATCCTTATATAGGTGCATGGTTGTCCTCGCATA
>JARJEB010017142.1:0-11626 GCA_030264535.1 Liometoxenus newtonarum | reverse complement strand
TTATTAATACGCTCGGGCTTTACTACACTCGGCTCGCTTCGCGTCGCCTCGTGTCGTAAACTTGCCCTCGCGTATAATAGCCTGCATTATAGGCTCATTGAATAATATACTATTATAATCCGTCATATTTGTAGTAACTTAACCTTACTTTAACACTATTTTGATTTTGTTTATAGTTGAGTGGTGTTATGAAAAGGCCCTCACCCGAACCAGCCGAAACAATAGCCAAAGTCCAGAAGAAACCCAAAGCGCAAAAGAAGAAGAAGAAGCGGGATCCTAACGAACCTCAAAAGTAAGTTATTTCAATTCATTTTATTATACCCGTACAAATGTTTGCGATTAAATTTGCGACAATGTTTTTTAATACAATAACTATAACTTTTAGTGGCTAGTGTTATTTTTATCGGGTTCTGTGCAAATTTAATCTGAAACTCACATAAAAAAAGGACCGTAAACTTTTTCCCTCATTCACCGTGCTCGTTTCAACCTACGTACGATAGATACATATATATATATTTGCTTTCGCTACAATATTTTGTAGATACCTAAAATGCAATAAGAAGTAACAGTGGATAGAGGGGCCTCGTATTTATCCTTATTTATGCGAATCGTAAAATGTGCGCGAAATAAAATGTTGATTTAAAATACCTTAAAAGTTTTCTTTTTATATACCTTGTACGCGGTGTGGAAATGCTTTCAAATATCCTCTATATATTTACGTTACGATGGATAAAAATGTACATTTTAACCTATAAATTGAATGAGGCAATCCAGCCAGAACAGCTGCTTTAGAACTTCATCTCACTCTATTGCGCACTATTTGACTATTGCGTATTTCGTTTTTATCCTCCAGACTGTGTATCCTTAACTCAGTTTCTCTTACGCATGTTGTCTCTTTCGCAAATGACATTGACAGCATTCTGGATTGTCTCGAACAGTTTGTGAAGTAACCTAAATTCAAATAATACCGACTCCGATTCTCCGAGTGACACTAGGTATCTAAAATGAAAATATAGTTTTATCAATGTCTGTTTACGTTACGATGGATAAAAATTTATATTTTAACCTATAAATTGAATAAGGCAATCCAGCCAGAACAGCTGTTTTAGAACTTCATCTCACTCTATTGCGCACTATTTGACTATTGCGTATTCATTTTTATCCTCCAGGATGTCTATCCTTAACTCGAACAGTTGGTGAGGTTACCTAAGTTCAAATAATACCGACTCCGATTCTCCGAGTGACACTAGGTACCTAAAATGAAAATATAGTTTTATCAATAGTAATCATCAACATTGGAACATTGCAAATGGCAACTGAACGAACTTCAAACTTGCAAACTTCGCATACGTAATGCGAAATTGTTTGAGTTTCGAATGGGAATGCATAATATTTGCATTTAAGTTTTCCGCATACATTACATGACGTCGACGATGATGAAGAGACTTCTCCTTCATGTTTTCGTACTCATCCTCATCAATATATGAGAAAGAGAAGTTACCTCAAAAAGGGGTGGGGTGAGAGGGGTTGGGATTTGTGTTGGACTTACTTTGAAATGCTGATGCATCCTAATGGATGCTGTATTATTGATTACGTGTGCTTTAATGCACTTTAGAAACCTTTTATATAAATATTCCTTTTATTCTCTTCATTTCTCTTTTTGCGTGTGCACATTTCTTACTACATTTACTTGGGAAATTGTTATGTATGCGAAAGGAACATAAATCTTTATTAAATTTAAAAGCCCAAGGATGTGTGCGAGGTGCGCGGCATTTCTTGTCGATTTTATTTGATTTTTTTTTGCTGGTTTTTTCTCATCTTTTTGTATCTTTTTATGCCACTTTTATCTTTACTTTTAGCTTATTACTTTCCTGCGTAGATTGAGAATGATGCTTTTATGTGAAATTGTAAGAGCCTTAGTAGTAAATATATAAAATCTCATTTTCTATTCCCATTCGCCCCTGAAATACTTAATTACAAATTTATCGATTTGAGTCGCCGGCGGTTAGAGGTTAGGTTGGCAATTTTCATTTTCAGATGCAAAATGTGGCTGTCAAATAGACCAGTCCAAGTAACTGTCATTATGCCCACCACTCCCACTCTAAAAGCCACCACAGCCTTTTTCCTGCGTTTTAAACCAAAAATACAAGATGGCTGTAGAACTGTCTTGCTCGTTTTACTATTTT
This sequence comes from Liometoxenus newtonarum, assembly GCA_030264535.1. Taxonomy (NCBI): domain Eukaryota; kingdom Metazoa; phylum Arthropoda; class Insecta; order Coleoptera; family Staphylinidae; genus Liometoxenus; species Liometoxenus newtonarum. The sequence continues at coordinate 9,440 of JARJEB010017142.1, read as the reverse complement.
GTTTGACAGTGCCCACCAAACCCCCAAAATGTTCGAAAATGACATTATCTACTGGTGTTATTTTACTGGCATTTACAGTAAACTGTAATTTTAACCTTACTCTGCGACTTTCTGTTAATGTTAAACTTGGAAATTTTGTTTGTTCCATTCGTGGATTGATAAGTGTTACTATCAAATGTGCAATTGTGTTAATTAATTTTGCTAAATTAAAATTAATTGTTCTAGACATAAACCATTGCTTTTAATATTCAATCTACTCATTTTCATTGAATTGCTCATTCTGGTTGCCAAGGATTCGCACATCCACATAGGGGTCGGAACGAAATGAATGTCTCGTTTCCCTCTGTCTCTACCCTTATTTACTCTCATTGAAGCATAGAGAAATAAATATGTATATATACAAATGGGGAAGACGAGCAAGGGCCGCGGCAGTCGTAGTCGTGGTCGCACATTACATAATATAAAGTATTGATTTTTAGCAAAACTATTAAACGGTATTAAAATGTTGAATGTTGGCAATGCTGCCCTGCCTGCCATTCTTCGGTGTTTCGCGAAACACGATTGGGAGCGAGAAATAAGTAACTGAGCGAGGGGGTGGCGGCGGCGACGGCGGTAAACGGGGGTTCGAAATAACAGGCGTTTATATGGCCCATAAACCTAACGTTTTCGCCGTTGTAAGCTCGTGCAAGTTGTAAGCAGCAGATTTATTGTTGCAATTTTCTTTTACATACTATGTATGAATGTATGTTGCTGTGGTGGTTGGTCGTTGCTTTGAAATATTGATGGCCTTAATTTTCTGGCATGCTTTATCTTTACATTCTTTACTTTACAGTATAAAATAAAATGGAAATTCGTTTTCATTGCGTCGTGGAACGGTGGAATGGAACCTTCAAATCTTATTATTTGAGCGTTTTGCTGGTCGATTTGACTGGTTTTTTTTTTATTCTAATTGTTCTGGTGGAAGGAGAAATTTCCTATCATCGCTTTATCACTTACTCACAAAGTCATTATTTACATAACTTTTTATTTTATAGTTTATAGTGCAATTAACATACTCGATTTTATGACGATCGTAAATTTTCATTGAATTTTCTCGTTGCTTCGAAATACAGGGTGAATTGCGCCAGAAAGAGAGAAGAGGGGTTACCTAAATACAATTTATTTCTTGAATTATATTGATTTTTTTTGAAACACCTTGTACTTACAAAAGTGGTATGAACAATGAATTCTTTCTTATTGTTTCCTCCGGGACCGGACTTTATGTGAGTTCAAGAAATTCATATATATCGAATTTTCCATTGTAACTTGTAAAAGTCTCATAAAATGTATTTGATGTTCTTCATTTTAAATTACATGATATTCATTTGAAACAATGTAAGTTGTTTCTTATTTGTGTTCATATTTTAAAGAAAATGTTGAAAGCGTTGTTTGAATCCAACCCTGCTTTTACAAAACGTACATTTCCGATCTTGCGCGATTGCTCGTCGCGTTCTCCGCTCTTCTGCTTCCGGCTCCGGCATTTCTCACTAAGAAGATTGTTAGGTTATGTTTAGTTTCGTTTTATTTGTTTGTTTGTTTTCTTCGTAAAAATGACTAATAACTTTCCAAAAAAACCAGAACTGTATGTCTAATTAATTCTGCACAATATTTTAGATGTTTGTTTTTTTTTTTAAATATCTAATCACGTTTTGTTATCTTTACAGGCCAGTGTCGGCGTACGCGTTATTTTTCCGTGATACTCAAGCTGCCATAAAGGGACAAAATCCAAATGCAAGTTTCGGCGAAGTATCAAAAATCGTCGCCTCAATGTGGGATGCATTGGACTCCGAACACAAGAATGTATATAAGAAGAAAACCGAGGCAGCTAAGAAGGACTACTTGAAAGCATTGGCTGCATATCGAGCCAGTCTTGTATCGAAAGGTGCCGGTGAAGGTGGCGAAGGCATGTACGCCGGTTACGGTAATTACAATCAAGGTGCACCGCAGTACGGCGGCTATTCCCCGCAGAATACGCTTCCTTCACCGCCGATGTCATCGGCACCAACACCTCCGAGCCAACCGCCACCGATGGTTAAGAAGCCGCCGCCGATGATGCCAAGTATGCCAAGCCAACAGCATCAGACCATGTTACAATCACCAATGGGACCTGTGCCAAACCACATGAACATGCCACCGCACATGCAACCACCGCCACATAGTAATAATTACATGCAACAGGTGAGCTGAGTTGTGTTGATGTTTGAGATGCAATTTCCAGATACATATATATTACCATTTACTCCATACTAACTAGTAACTACCAATACTCGATGCACTTAGTTACCACCATTGTGTGCTTGCCCTGCTCTGCTGGCAATTGCATCTCAGTTGTAATCTAAGTGTTGTGTCATATAAAATATGAGATATATTGTCCTAAAGCAGCAGTATTTTGTGGTAGGTTCCCCAGCAACAACCAGTCCCACCCCAGCATATGCAGCAACAACATGTCAGTCCCCCGCCAATGGTTTCAAACAGCCCGCCGGTCTCAGCACCTGCACCTACAGTGCCCACATCCGTGCCACAGCAGTCGCAGATGCGACCTGCTAACTCGTGCATTCGCCATGGCTGCCCCAACCTTGCTATTTCCAATGCGGAATGGGAGGACGAATATTGCAGCAATGAATGTGTAGTTAAACATTGCAGGTAATTCTTATTTACTTATTTCTAGATCTAGATAGAGCTGATGTCTGCGCATTTATTTCATTAACTGTTTAAATATACAGGGTGTCCCATTCTCATGTAATAGTTCGATTACATCTAAACGGTTACAGATAGACGAAAAATGAAAATACCATGACCCTTAGTTTTTCGAGCTGCATATTTTCAAGTATACAGGGTGTCCCATAAAAGCGCCACTGACATCAACTTTGTTTTTTAAAAATAGCATTCCCTAACTTTCTGCATAATATTTGGAATCGTTTGATATCCCATAGTCGACCCTATGCTCTGACCTTTAGGCCGCCATCTTAACTTTTATTCTAGAAATGTCACTTGCAAGGGATATTTTAAAAATTCATTACTCAGAGACGGTACAAGAGAGCAAGTTGCGGATTTCTCAAACTTTTAGAGGAGGAAACGGGCTTTCATTCTGTTGGTCCAAAGTTTCATTATCTGCCCAGGTATATTTTCTGCGAATTTTCCAAGTTGAAATATTATTTTTTTCAAATAGCAACGCAAACTTTTTTTAGCTGAGTGTCTTTGGCATCTAATTACTTACGCGTCTTTTGATACCATCATGTCCTATGTACATGGGCCCCATTTTATGTCTTTTGACACCCACATTTCCATAGGACATGATGGTATCAAACGACGCGTAATTAGATACCAAATACAGCTAGCTAAAAAAAGTTTGGGTTGCTATTTGAAAAAATGAGTTTTGTTCAATTGAAATATTTCAATTTGGACAATTCGCAGAAAATATACCTAGGCAGATAATAAAGCTTTGAACCAATACAAAAAAAGCTCGTTTCCTGCTCTAAAAGTCTGAAAAAACCGCAACTTGCTATCTTGTACCGTCTCTGAGTAATGAATTTTTAAAAAATCCCTTGCATGTGACATTCCTAGAATAAAAGTTAAGATGGCGGCCTAACTGTTAGAGCAATGGGGTATCAAACAATTCTAAATTTTATGCAGAATTCAAAAATGGAGAGAAAGTTAGGGACTTAGGGGTGCTATTTAAAAAAACAAAGTTGATGTCAGTAGCGCTTTTATGGGACACCCCGTATGCTGGAAAATATTTTTACGAGATGCAGCTCGAAAAATTAAGGGACATGGTATTTTCATTTTTCGTCTATCTCTGACCTTTTAGATGTAATCGAACTATTTCATGAGAATGTCCGGACATTTTAGGGTACACTTTTTGAAATAAACGACATTTTAGGACACTTAAAATTATAGAATGAACTTTGGCATATTTGAATCTTGAAACAACTCATATTCTCGCCCACAATGTTTCCTTATTAAGGTTAATTTGTGTCCTAAATTGAAACTTTCGACTGTTCATCTCAACTTATTTCATTCAAGACGTGTTAATGACTTCAAATAAATATGGCAGCCGAATTTGTGGGATCTGTTCGATAAACAAATCATATGGCGAATATTTTCATCTAAATTTTAACAATTGTTATTTTTTTACAGGGACGTATTTTCGACGTGGGTTCCAAATCAATCACAAAACTTTTCAACCGTTAAATAACTCGAAGGCCCGATCTGAGGATGTATACAGGACGGAGGTGCTGGAGGAGTTTTTGTATTCTATGAAAAATGATGAAATGTAGCAATATTGATAGTTTTAATACACGTAGGATACAATGGATGCGATAATTGGATAATAAGACGAGATAAGAATGTATTGTTTATATAAAATTGAGAGAGAGAGAGAGAAAACATTGGCAAAAAGCGAGCGAGAGTGAAAGAAAGTATGAAGAGACACGGAAATATTGTAAATATTATAAACTAATATTAGTTGGAAAATGAAGTTGTATTGTTGAAGCAATATGAGCAATACGATTTCAACTAGGTATACAAAAGACACTTGTAACCTTTAGGCATAACGTGTATTATATACAAAAAAAAATAATAATTTGTTAATCATGCTATTGTACATGCATGTAATCCTCGAAATTACTTGAAATGATAAGAAATGAAAAGAGAAACATGAAAATAATATATAAGTTAGGTAGATATATCCAATAATTGAAGAATACTATAAATATAAACATACGATAAATGATCTAATTTAGTTAGTTCTTTGTTGTTAATAACGGAATATCACCTGAACGTGAGAAATTTAATCATGTGGTACATTTCAAACTATTTGTAAAATAACAATAACGAATAATCATGTTATTTGGTTGACTTGATAACTTTAAATGAAAAAATTAAACAAAGTAATTCCTCGAGTGCATGAAAATCTTGCAATTTTTGAGCAGTTTCGAGGAAATCAAAACATTTTTGGAAAGTCCTGTAATATATAAATATTTAAATTAGTTACGAGTTACGACATCACGCAGGACAAAGAATGACAGTAACGTAACACTTAAGTTATTTTCGCATAAAGTACAATTATTTAATGAATCTTTTTATTTTTTAATTATCTATTAATTTTTGTAATGTGTCATTCATGTTCTCTGTGTTGTCGTATCATTGGATAGTGATTAGTGTACAATTATTTTTATATCATTGACCAATCAAGTTACGCTTTTTTTGTCGATGTATATAAAACTTTTCGCAGTTGTTAATTTTATTGTTATCGATGTTATGCATTCAGTTTGCGCGGTGCAACACATCCCTAGGTATTAAATACAAAGTGGTGAAGGATGTATATTTGTGAATATGTTGATTTGTTGGTAGCCAAATTGTTTAAAACAGTAGCGACACTTTTTGGTTACTTTACATAATTGCATTTTGCGTCCCATTTTTAATGAGTGAAACGCTGAGTGTAATCATGAACGTGATTCGTTAATATTTTATCAACCTTTTTAATTTTATTTTCTTTTTCTTATTATTATTAATTTTAATTTCGTTTGTTTTATTTTTGAAAATGAGACTATTTTTTACTGTCTTGAGCAGTTTGGTAATGTGAGAGAAGAAAGAAGAAAAATGCAAAATGTACATTTCGATTTCATTACAAGAAATATACATTTGAAGAGAAACGAGTGACACTGATTCGTTACTCAGCAGACGCGACCATGAAAAATGAATACTAAAATGAATGGAAACATATGTTGAGTGATCGGCCAGCGTTACGCGAATTTAGATAAGATATATAATTAATTATCATAAGTATAAAATATCATAATTTGTTTGTTTATTTTTAATTTTTTTTATTTGTTTCCAATTGAATCTTTGATTCAATTGTTATGTATTTTCCATTGTTGAGAGAATAATCGCAATGGAATCATCATTATCTTCGATGAGCTTTAAAATTGTTGAGTACAATTTTCGTTTCATTACATTGTAAATATCATATATTTTATCTTGACATGCACACTACCTACTATACTATGTAACCAATTAATATTTAAAAATAAATAAAAATAGATTCTAATTGAAAGTCATGTCGTTCTACTAGTGCTACCTTCGGTTTGCGTGGAGCAGAATGAATGGAGTGGATCAAAGAGTTTTCTCACGTGATTATAGAGCGGAAAGTGAAACCATCAAGCCGAACGCGAGAAAGGGGCGAGACAACGCGATCAAAATGTTGAGTGGATTGTCTCAATCAATAACCAAGGACCTGGTGAGTTTCTTGTGATTTTAGAAATCAGTCAAGGTTTTGACCTGCCTCCGGTTAAGAGCATTACCAGACCCTGCCTTAATCCGACCCTGCCTTAATCCGGCTCCTAGAAACTGGAGGGCGTCGTTTCTCAGGAGGAAGCGTCGATCCAATCCTACTCCCTCCAGCATTGGTTGGAGTCTTCATTAGATGGCACTTTTTTCGCGTGGTGCTCCCTGGCACCAGTGTATTTGTGCCGGTGCACTTTCGGTATCCCGTTACTTTACGACTTTACTGATTAAAAAATCATTCAAATATCTTTTTATTGTTATAATTGTGACTTTTAGTATGGTCAAATTTTAATTATTTAAAAATCAATTAAAATAAATTAGCATTCGTATTAGAAAATTCAAAAAGTACGTACTGTTTGATTCGTCTAAAAGTTCCAATTGGTTTTGCGCCAGCAAGGTGCTTAATTTGACTTTCTATTGCTCCAAATTGAAGTTGTTCCGCCCCATTGACACATTTCCTTTAGAAATCCTTTCAGCAGTGAAAAAGAGCGAAGATCATTTCTGTTCAATTGTGACTATATACTTAAGTTATTCAGAAAATTTCATTGATTGTTTAACTTCGCGCTAACATTTCGTCGCGGTTACACAGTTTCACTTGCTTTTATTTCTCGAAATCACAATGAAGTACATTTTCTTTATCCCAAAAATTAAGAAAAGTGACAACTCACTTAATTTAGACTCATTTCTGAAAATCGAAATTTGAATAATTTATTTAAAAATTAAATTGGACTAACCTCTTTAAGCGATGATCGCTTGGTGTCGCTGCGATCGTTTTTCAAACTTTCGAATCGAACTTGTATGACGGGTTGCCCATCATGGCTACTCATTGACTACTTTGATCCCGAAAATTATATGAAAACCTCGATGAAAACTACGAAAAATAAAAAAAATCGCCCGGCCGAAATTTATATCACAAAACGACGACTGAAGGTTACTGATACGACGTGCGAGGTTGTTTTTGGAAATTTAACCAGTTACTAAGCGAAAACTCAATTTTTCTCGGAGCGACTTGCATGAAGCGCGGAACAAGTAATGACATGTTTGTACTACCAACCTAAAATTTTAAAGAAAAGTCCCTACATTATGGATTTTCATATTAAGGAAAAACTTTATAATTATTGGCAATATATCAATAAATGTTTATCAATCTTCATTTATAAATGGATTTTCTTTAATATTTCTAATATAGAATTGCATTAAAATCTGTTTTTCAAGATTCTAAAAATTCGTCTGGGGGAATGTGTCAAAATGAAAGTAACTAGATTATCCCCAATCTTTCGAGCACGTAGAAATTAATTATATTTCTGTAAATTGCTAATTATCGGGACTTAATTACTCTATTCTGTATACTTTGTCACATTCCCTATGAAATATGCTTTCTACCAATTGCCATACTTTTATATTTCGATGATTCCAAGGTATTGTAATTTTGCAAGAATTAACTAAAAACTTGGCTGCCTTCATTAACTCATTAATTAAACACCTAATTCCGTTTAAATCAAAGAATAGTTCGTTGACATCTATGTATTAAGGAAATTGCTATGAAAAGAGCTTTCTGACAACTGTAATATGTTTATGTACAAATGATCCGTTCATCGCGGCGTCTTTAAAAACCTTAAGAAATACGTGATTTCATCCATCTTTGATTTCGTTTACTAGCCAATAACGTTTCAATGACATGCTTTTGCTAATATTCATTTAAACGATAAGAATCCTCACAAAAACAGCTATCTTACAAGTATAATAATTTTACTAAATATGATTTCGTTGTCTTGTTTCAGTCACAAATGTATTTTGCCAATTTTTTGACAATCGATTTTGTGCGAATGGAATTTGGAAGTCCCGATTGCTTTTGGACGTCCTACATCATTCTATAGCAAAATTATTGTCGCATAAGTGGTAGTTACTCATTGAAACGAAGGTATTTCGACGAGCGCAGCAGAAAGAGCTGCCAACTTTAATACAAAGTGTCCAAATAACGTTCAAATTGCAGCCAAACGACGCAATTTCTTTGGTGGAGATCATTTTATAGATTTTGTTTATTGCCAACTCTATGGATTATTATGAATTATTCAAGGTAAGGTATAGGGGAAGGGAGAATCCAGTAGTTTAATAGCAATTCATTAGATCTATGATGTCGTTACTAAACTTAATTATTTATTCATCTGCAAATGCTTTATACACAAAAACACATCAAAAATTACTTATAAATTAAAATTATAAAACTTCTGGATTACCTAACGAATGAGGATTAGGACTTGGTGTTGAACTAACCGAACTCAAAGTCTCTTCTTCTTTAATCAATTTCTTAGTCGGATCCTTCTCTTTTTTGTCTTTGTCTTTATGACGATGTTCGTGCTTATGTTTATGTTTGTGCTTATGTTTCTTTTTATCCTTTTTCTTTTTCTTGCCTTTCGTTGGATCACTTTTGTGTTTACCATCCGCATCTTTTCGGAACATACCCGGTTCGAAACCAACTGGACCCGGTTGTCCCATACCAGGCAACGAAACGGAATTATCAGAGAAATATTCTTGTTTCGCTTGACCAGAACCACCCAGATAAGTTATTATTTTGGTTTCAGACAGGAAAATGTCTTCTTGCTTAATAATCGTCCGTGTTTCCTTTTCATCCATTTCTTCCTTAACAACAGGAATAGTGTTTGGTTCACTTGGCGGAACCACGACAGGTGCTACCTTTTGTGTTTCCGGTGTGGCTGTTGGCGGTTTGTCGTACTGTGGTCGACGTAATTCATCTTCAACGAAATTGTGTACTTTCTGTGGTTTCAATACGCCGGCCAGTTCAGGCATTGGTAAACATGTTGGATGTTTGGTTCCGTATAATTTATAGTACAAATCGACCAAATCACAACGTAATCTTGTATCGTGTGATAACATTCCACTGAAATTTCAAGGTTTTTACAATTTGCACCGGGTGCAAACATTTATGCATCCAAAGCACCGGGTGTAATGATTGAATGCACCGAATCCACCAATTGAGTGCATTCGGTGCAATCATTTGATTGCACCTCGGTTGACATACATTTTATGCGTTCGATATGTCACTCTAACTACTCTGAGTAGTTCGGACGTACTTTGATTAGGTCGGAACTACTCTG
>JARJEB010017140.1:0-10424 GCA_030264535.1 Liometoxenus newtonarum | reverse complement strand
CAGGTGTATTTTCTGCGAATTTTCCAAATTGAAATATTTCAATCAAGCAAAACCCATTTTTTCAAATAGCAACCCAAACTATTTTTAGCTGACTGCCTTTGGCATCTAATTATGCGTCTTTTGATACCATCATGTTCTATGGACATGTGGTATATTATGCATCTTTTGACACCCGCAAAAGACGCTTAATTAGACAACCATTTAAAAAAGTTTGGATTGCTATTTGTAAAAATGAGTTTTGGTGGATTGAATAACTTGTTTCTTGAGAATGGGACACCCTGTATAGAAATTCTTAAAATTTCGAATAGAATATTATAATTACCACATAATCTCGTTCTTCAAAAAAAGGCTTCTTGACACATACGAAAGGGAGCTCTGCAGTATTCCCGTCCCACGCTTTCAAGCAATGAACGATTCAAAAATAGAGCGAATAATCTAAAGCAACATTTCCAGAATTTTTTGATTAGTTTTGGTAAACCGAAACATTCTCTTGCACGGGGGGGGGGGGGGAAGAGAATGTCTCGGAAAACTAGGGCGTCTGGCAACCCTACACTGAGAGTGAATTTACTGCACTAACTTTGTAGTAAATGATTTGCTACTATATGAGAGAGAAATCTATTAATTTAAAACCGTCAATTGCAGCCATTCCAACGGATTCAGTAGATCTAATATATTAGGTTGCACTAGGTTGTTGCCACTTTTCTAAACAAGTGTATTGTTAGTTAATTTGGGAAACTGTCTATTTCTTTTCAACACAAAACTCCACAACTAATCTATGAATCTTTTGTGCAATAACAACTTATGTGTAAAATTGCTATCATTTATGTGTTCTTTATTTATTAATAATATTTGCGGTATTTTGTTTGCATCCTTGCTCTGTTCTTTCATTTCTGTCAACAATACATATCATTTCTGCAAGATTCTTCTCTTTGTGTTGATCTTTCTTTGTGGTTGAAGGTAAGCTTATTGGGTGTTTTACTGATGTAAATTTTGTATCTCACATTGTCGGTGCTAGTACATAAGTGCAAACTTGATGATTAGTTTTTGTCACATTTTGATTTAATTTAAATTCCAGTTTGCTCCTAACTGAATTCTTGTGCACATTTTTAGCATTTATTGATTTTTCACAAGTTAGTATTGCACAATAGAAGACATTCTTCACAGTACCATAAAAATAGATTTCAATCTTCAAAGTAGAAACCAGTGATAATCTCAACATTTCTACACTACGATTCAGTATTAATAATTAACAACACATATTCATAGTTGTTGACTAAGTTTACTAACTAAAGTTTAATTACAATGTGTTTTAATTTTACTTTTGTGGATTAACAGTTTCAGTGTTCGTGTGTTCAGTTATAATATTCAAATGAATAATATACGCAACGTTAATATTTAAGAAGCAATGTTAGAACACTTTGTAAGAGTAAAACACTGCGCTCTAAAATGGGATTTGGTTTGGTTACTAACTCAAAGCTAAAATAACTCCGTAGGTTCCTCTGCACTCAAAGTCCTGACGTGTTAGGACTTCCTCTCGTGCCTTGCGGTAGAGTAACGTATTTGGGTCGACAAGGTAGTAGAAAACTAACAATCTAAGCATGTTACAATGAAGTTTAGCAAATATTTTTGCGTGCTACACATTCTACGTTTGTTAATATATGTTGCAACTATTAAATATTCCTTTAAGTTTTATGAATATACATTCAACAAATTGAGTAGATTTGATTGAGATACAGCTCTAAGGCAATGAATTCTCGGCTATCCGCGCTGTTACGGTTTAGTTTTTTTTATTATTGTTTGTTTTTAAAATGCTTTATTGATTTTGCTTGGTATGGATCAGACCTGATGGACAATCACCAGATACATCAGGTACGAAATGGCCGTTGAAACCAGGTGTTTTGGTGCACGTAAATAAGATGCATAGCTTGAGCCAATTAACACCGCTCGCTGGAAATCAATATAAAACAACTTCAGTTCCGATTAAACCTGGCCACCGTGCACCATATATTCGAAGCCGAAAAAAAGTTTATGAGAGATTAGAAAAGCTTAAAGAGTGGCTTGGATTGAGGAATGATCGAGATGCTCTGCCGTTCGGTGTGTATCGGGGATCAGCAGGAGGTAATCTTTATGCGTTTTTCAACTGCATTTCCTCGATGGATGTACTTAACTTGATTTAATCCGATTTTCATTGAAAAAGTATTTTATATTGTTTGCTTTATAGCCGAGGAAATTAATTTGGAATTTTCTATTTTCCGTTTTATGTTTGTCATTCGCGAAGAATAACAATCGATCATATGTTATAAGAATAAGCGACGAAATGCAGTCTAAATTGTGTGTGTGTTTTTTTTTATTGTTTGTGTGTGTTTTTGTTTTACCCCATTTTATTAAAAAGTTTGTATGTGTTTCTTCCTCCTGCATGCGTTTATAGTTGTGACGTTTAAAAAGTTTAAAGACGCTCCGAGTAGTCCGACGCAAACGGATGCTGTTGCCGTATCGAGGAAGCGAAAGAAACCAGGACTCCGTAAGTGCCTCTACTTTTTGCAGTTTTCCAACCACCAACTCGTTCACGTTCACTATCTACTTCTGCATTATTTATTCGCTTTCTTTGCTTGCTTGTTTGTTTTACTTTAAGCGCACAAACTGAAACGGGAATTTATTTTTGCTCTTTACTATTTCCCGATATTACCTACAATTTATATATTTGATATAGTAGATCAGTTAGAGAAAATACAACTTTTCAGTACAACCATTCAATTCAATTGAATAGATAATGTTTAGATTGAAAATTGAAAATTTTAAATCACATAGAATATAATGATTCACTCATATATGGGTGATTTAAAATCTAATTGATGTGTAATGTTTCAGCACCGAACCCGTCATCTATACAAGATAAGGGGGGATTGGGGGCTGCTCCACTGGGTGGAGGTTTAGCAGACCCCCTTACTGATCCAGACAACGGTTTTTACGAAAATCTTCCATTCCATGGAATGCAGAATCCACCGAATAAAGTACGTAAATTTTACTAGATATAATTCAAGCATTTAGAATTTGTCCAATTATACAAATTTTTAAATTTACGAATTCTCTTTGTATACCTACGCTAACTACCAACGTTATTGTATGTGTTGCGTCGTTGTGCTTTTTGATTTATTCAGCATGATCTCGTTTTATTTGTATTTTGGATTTTGTTTTATTATTTTTACAGCCGGTTTCTGTCATTTCACCGATAATACAAGGCAATCGCATACCGTACTCACCATCCACGAAATCCCTTATCTCAAATAGCAAGCCTGCATCCCGTAATCAAAAGAAAATCCTACGCAATCAATCATTCCACGGTTTCCAAACATATCACATGTATCCACCAAACTCGTTCCCAAACATCGCTAGTAACGGCTTCAATCATTGGCCTTCATTCTATAATATTCCATCGCATATGCAATTTTCGAATCCTAATCTGCACTTTATGCCATCCATATTTTATAATTTACCGCGAAGTTTTCACCAAAATACGGGTAGTCATACTGTGGGAGCTATACGAACGAATCCGCAAATAAATCCGTTCAACTATTACAATCGGGTGAGGAGTTTTAGCAATTTGCCGAATCCATTTAGCACTGTCAACGTGAATCCATTTATGATTTCTAATCCGTTTAATCAGCAACGCGAACTTGGTAGGAACGATGAAACGCGTCAGCCAGACATACGACGCACTGCCTCAGGTATAAACCTCTCTTCAGATTCAGACAATATTAATAGAAACGCAATTAACCCTACTAGGAACTTAGGCGTCGACAGCGGCAACGCTAACCGTGACAATAAACGCTTTAATTCGTTAGAGATGAAAAAACACAAGTGCTATTCACCAACATTCTATTCAATGCGATGTAAGAAACACGCAAAGAAACGACCAATTATTTATACAATTCCGAAAGTACATAAACTAAATGATTCTAAGATTTTATCACAGTCTGAATGTTCAATCTCTAAAAAAGACGGTAAAGATGAAGATTTTCAAAACTTGACTGATAGCATACAAATTTTAGAACAAAACGTCTTTGCCCTAGACTTAACAGATTCAATTTCCAAAATAGCGTTATGTCTCAAACATCGACGCGCTGATTCGATTAAGAAAAACACGAACATGCCTAGCAGAGACGATAATCCCCCAAAGACAACCGAAAACTCCGATCCTGAAGTCTCAATCACACAAGCTTTCATTCATAAACCAATATCAAGGAAAACCACCAAACAAGTCGAAACAACACTCTTAAGCAAAAGCGAAGAATTTACCATTGAAACTAATACAGAAAATAAAGTTACGAAATTCTTGCCTAAGATCAGCGACGTGACGCCGAAAATTAAAAAGTCGACTTCGACGTCGACGGTAAAAGTGAGTCCGAATTACGAAAAGCTTAAAACAGAAAGCCCTAAGGGAGCTCTTCAACAACAATTGCAAGCAAAACTTAAAGCGAGCGCCTCGAAATCCGATCTTACCATGAATAGTTGCACATTGGTACAACGAGCTTTAAGTCAGACATCGTTGAATCAGAGTAATAGTTCCTTGAATAAACTAGATGTAAACATTAAGAGCAGTTGCGATTCGTTGAACTCGTCGAAGGAAATTGCTAAGAAAAAATGCAAGATTGAAGTGGAGACTCGCGATGTTGTCGATGATGAAATTCCTGAAGTTCCTCGCACCGCTCCTCATCCACCTTTTCCTTCTTATTTCGAACATGACGATCGAGTACCAAAAATGCCATTATTGGATACACAAAATAAATGGAATGCCATTAATCACGCAAATAATAATAACAACAACAAGGTGTGTGTGCTTTTTTATTTTATGTAATATTATGACGTGATGTTTCTATACTAGGAATTTAATCATCCACCTGATATATAGAATTTACAATATGCCCAAGTTAAAATAAAAATTGAAATGTTGAGAAAATATTTTCATTTTTCATTTATCGTATGTATTGTCCGTTTTGACTTAAGCCACGTTCTCAGTTGCGAATATTCCGAAAAAAATTTGCGAATATTCGGAAACCGCAGTTTTCACGATTTTGATGGTTCTCGGTGCGAATCGTCCGATTTTTTTCCATATATTCTTACGGCGAAGTTAACGGAAGCACAGAAGAATATACTAACAGAAGCGACACTTCAAGCATTTACGAAAACTGATCCGATCAGTGATCGGATACATTACGTGCTAAATCAACCATAACATGGATGATTTAGGATATAATAGGATGATTTAGGATAATTTAAGATAACTTAAGCATGGTTCATCACACGTAAAATAACATAACGGCAGTATAGCATTTTGCATGTTTCTACTTCGCAGGTTATGTTCTAGGGCTATGTCATGTCTATGTTCTGTCAATCATGAACCATGCATTAGGATGAGTTTGGATGAAATAGAATGATTTAATATGATTTAGGATGATTTAAGATGACTTAGGATGAGTTTGGATGAAATTGGTTGATGATTTAGTATGATTTAGGATGACTTAGCATGATTTAGGATGAAATGGGATGAAATAGGGTGATTTAGGATGGAATAGGATTATTTGTTATTATTTAGGATGAAATAGAATTATCGAGGATGATTTAGAATGCTTTAGGATGAACTAGAATAATTTGGGATGATTTAGGATCATTTATTTATGTTGGGTTAGGATGATGTAGGATGATTTGGGATGAAATAGGATGAAGGTATCGTTAGACCATGTATAAACCTAAATGTTTACAGCTTGTCTAAGGAACACACTCAGGTGATCCAAGTGATCCGATCACTATAATCCGATCAGTTTTCATTAATGCCTTTCGAGTCTGCTGACCTTCGGCGTACCAGCCATGTTGTGTGGAGGTTGGAATTTGCGGGAAATTTGAAGTTACCCTGCAATGCAAATAGCAGATTCAAATTTCCCGCAAATTCCAACATCCACACAACATACCTGAAACGCCGAAGCTCACCAAAAGAGGCCTGCCTAAAGAAGTGAAGTGACGCTTCTGTTAGGTTACCTAACTTTTTAAAACGGCTGGGGTAAACATACGGTTTTCAAAAATAACGAATATTCGCAAACAGTCGGTTCTGATTGCTATCAAATTGTCTAAATATTCGGATGTTTCTTCCGAATATTCGCAACAGAGGACCAGCCTTTTATCTTTTTTTTGCTATCTACATGTAAATAGATAGTTGAGAGAGAATTAAATTCCGTTGAATCATTTATTCGTTCTACTTGTTAAATATCGCAGACTTTTATACATATATGTGTGAACTAACATCTAATCAAAAAAATTACAGAACGCATTTTACACACTAACAACGCCGCATCTTAAGCAATTAACACCAAATCATCAACAATATTCAGCAACGATACCGCACCAGAAACACATGAAGCTGATTCCACGTTCGCTATTTCATGATCAGCAAATCAGCAAGAGCAAATCGTTCTCATCGAAAACTAAACCAAAGAAACATTTTCAAATACCATTGCAAAAGTGTCACAGCTTCAAATTCCAAACAGCAGAATCATATTTCCAGCCAATAAAAAACATACACGAGGAGAATCTGATGCGCAATGGTTACATATCAGATCTCGGCCCGAATTATCCAGAAAGTCATCATACGTCGCGTCAGAATAAACGCGACAAACAACATCATCAGAAAACGAATGGCCCTTTAGTATTACGACATCCTACCGATTATCAGGAGAACGTGCAATTTCAAGAGAACGTACAGAACTCCGTTCGATTACAGTATCCGCAACCGGTAATAGGGGGGCACGGTTCGCTGCCGAAGCCGAACGGTGTCGTTTATGCCGACTTGGATATGCCACCCAAGTCAAATGGCAAGAAAGCGAAGGACCTAGGAGGCGCTTCCAAATCAAGAGAGAACAAGCCCGCCGGCAAAGCCAAGACTGAATACGCAACATTACAATTCAACGATGTCGGACAAGAGATCGACGTCTAACAATTAGTTTTCCTACTAACAAGGCTCAACGTTTTAGGATTAACTTAATTACTAAAGGTTTGACTATTAATTCATTAACTAATCCATCCAATTATCTTACACGACTAGATATTTATGTACAAGGCATTATTTAATTTAATATTTGCTCCAACAAAATATACAATTATTTCTATAGATACTTTACTACCTTATTATTTAGAGATGGAAAAGACGTTGGTGAACATTAAAAAGTTAACATTTTAACTTTGTTTTAGACGAATGGAGTACCGTCGACAACAAGTGATACTTATATATTCTAGATATTAAGGTAAAATATTATAAATAGCTTATTTTGTTTTTATTCAATTTTATAAACCAAAAAACCCTTTCAAATTGACGCAATTAGAACAAGTTTAATTTGAATATTGTGAATATTGATAATTGTAAATTTTGAAGAGCAATTTCTAACTTTTATAACTAACTATTTAACTATTAATATTTAATAATCAGCTATAATCATGCTTTACAAAAATAGTAATGTAGCATATATTTATGTCAAATTATTATGAGACCAATTTATAATGCGGAGAGAAAAGTCTGTGGGTTACAATTCACCTACCCAGAATTTTTTATATTTTATCTTAGCATCATCATTTATAAAACTTGCTTTCGTTTCATTTTACGATTTTGCCTTGTATTTTAGCAATAACTAACAAAAATGGTGTGCAAAAAAAGAAACCAAGGAGAGTAAAAAAAATATATAAGTAATGTGTATATTTTGGGCGTTTTCTCATGTAGTCAATTTTTGGAAGATAAAAATTCCTTCCTTTTGATGTGTTTCCTTACACATCATTTCGCTAATGCAACGCCGTACTTATCTCGCGCTCAATATTTTTTGTACTACTACTTTTTAAATCTTCCGACAACACAATTTAGCTGCTATATGAAATTACTTACAGTTAGTGTTTTTTCGCAAAGTTTCATGTATGTTTATATCAACCATTTTTTTTCTCTAGTACATTTCCTTCCAAATATTAAATCAAAGTTATTATTAATTACGTTGTTTATTTTCAGCCCTATCAAACCGAATTCAGCGATTTGGATTACGCAGATGTCGATTACAGATCCTATGGGCCGATCAACTATAAGGCTGCTTCGATTATGTCTGCTATGAAGCGAAAAAATAAAGATTCGGATGAATACGACGATTTGCTCTAAACGAATTTGCTGTTTTTTTGTTGTTGTATTGTTACGCTCATATACGTTCACTAATGCCATTATGATTTGTTATTATTTATTACATTTAAATGTTAACTCCTAATTATGTATATCTATATTTATAATTACTTATAGACAGGGCTTGAATCCGGTAAAAAATACCGTTAAGAAAATACCGGCAAACGTTACTAATTTTCAGTTTTTGTTATTTTTTACCGATATGGCCATGGGGCCCATTAAAAAAAATATTTCATTTACCGGTATTTTAATACAGTTACCGTGCGTCTTGTCACTACTAGTACTATTTCGAAGGGTACCAGAGCGAAAGCAAGTGCTAGGCAAGTGTTCTTTATCCTAAATGTAAATAAATATTTATTGCAAAAGATTTTTTAAAATAATTTTTACATTTTTTAGCGTACATATTTTAGCGGTAAAAAATTTACCGTTAATTACCGGTATTAATCAAACAATATCGTTATTTGCAGCAGAAACTGTATTATTTTTTCGTTCATTTCGTTAGTATTGGAATAGATATTGGTTTCGGTTCCAAGCCCTGCTTATAAATAATCCATTATTTAATATTTGAATTTTTTAATCACATAGATACTAAAACATTTTTATAATTTAATTATTAATTATAAGCTTACTTAATTAATTCGTTATTAAATGTATAACTTCATATAGCATATATACCAAAGAAAAGACTTGTAAAAAACGATATCGCTCAATTACATCTTTGACTATTCATATTATCATTAAATTAAATAATTAATTATAGAGTTGGAAGAAATGACATATATAATTCGTGCCAAAAATGAACTCGTCTACATCTCTTTCATGAAGTCTATTTTCAAAGCAGAGAAGCGAAAAAGATAATTTAAAATGACGTTTGTGTTTCATAGAAAAAATATAAGAGAAATTAAGAACTGTGACGTCCAAATATTTTTATTGTTACTTTAGGAATTAAAGGGTGTGGTACTGCGACTAACACATGTAAAAAAAAAACTTTTTACTATACGATGATATAAAAATAAAACTTGTAAATTTGAAATACTTAAATTACGAGCAACATATTTATTAATATTAAAATTTATTCTAATATTACTATTTAAAATAGACTTTTGTTTAGTTTAATTTTAATCGATATTGCTGTATCATTACTGTAGATACTGTAAAATAAATTTAATAGGAGTTATTAACAATATTTATGAGTATTATGTGACTTACTTTTCATCTGGTCTTTTGACAATATCACCACTGAATGTACTGTCCGCGATACGAGAGAATAACTAAACTTGCGAACCTTAAGACCGTACCTGAGCACTTCCGAATGGAACCTTTCTCTTTGAGAACGTTATACTTTAGTGTAAATCTCACATTGGGGTCGCGGTGGCATAAAGTAAGGCAAAGTAATCTTTACTTTTCGAACGCATACCTCACGTTTTATGTTCAAATATCAAACACATCCCAACTGAAACCGAGAAAGAAAGATTGCAGTTCAAAGCAACAATCAAAAACGCATGGCATTGAGTCATGTGCATATGTCAAGTAACAATTGCAGTAGTCCCGACTGCCGCGATTTTTGTTACTTTTAACGCGACGTTTGGACAGTTTTCGAACGATACACCTAGTGTGTAGTGCTGTTCTCGAACGCGGCCCAGGGCGTGCTATGAATGTCAGACCGACTACACAAAGGCGTCATATGTGTTCAATTCATTATGCGGCTTTAAATTTTGCTATAAATGATGTTTCGTTATTTCTTTTGAACATTTTTCAATGAATATGCCATATTTTTGTTATCTTCAGTTGACTTTTGCAACATTCAAAAAACAGTACGTACCCCTTGAACAATGCGCATCCATCTTTTCATTTAGTTATTCTTTTAACGTGCGACCTGTATTATTATTATTATTACATTTGCCAAAATTTTATATTCTACTTTATAGAAAATAGAATCCAGATGCTTCACGTTACGTCATGCCTACGTCACGGAGCTAATCTTACTCAGCTGATCGGGATAAAGATGGCGGTAAAAACATACACCTCAGGCACATCTATGGTCATATCCCGCTCAGTCAATGCTCAGTCATTCCAGAAAAAGTTTGGTATTCTGAGAGGAAAACGCAAAAATAAGCTCAGAGCTTATTTAAAAGTTTATGCTTTCATCGTCATGCTTTCCATGCGGAACTTGAGTGACTTGCAAGTTGAGTGTTGAGTCCAATACGAGGCCGGATCCCAATGT
>JARJEB010017139.1:0-26366 GCA_030264535.1 Liometoxenus newtonarum | reverse complement strand
GCAGAATTCATTATAGTTAATCTGAACTTTTCCGTAATAAATAAAGTACGAGTTCTAAGTAACTATCTATCATATACAATGCTTTTTTCCATTAGGAAACAGTTCGTAATGGAAAATTGGAGGCAGAACAGGATAGAGTAAGATCAAAGCTAGCAATATACTTTTTAAAATAATCTTGACACTTGAAATTGAAGTATGAAATGTCAATATTGTGTGAAATGTCAATATTTTTACAATTGTTTATGTAACCAAAATTACTTTTTATTAAAAAAATACTTGGAATAAAGAAAGCACACTTTAGTTACGTTCGTTTTACACTTGAGTGAGTGTCAGGTACTCAGTAAACTGAGTGTACTCAGAAAATGACGTCATCAATTATATGCCAAAAGGAACTCGAAATGAGACGCCTGGCTCATTATTCAAACATCCTTTATTCAAACATCCTTTATTCTTAACAGATTTCAAACAAAAATTTATAAAATATTAGGGCGGCCAATAGGGTAGTTCGGTCAATTTCTTTTATTGCATATTTGTAATCTACGTCAAAAAATAATTGACCCGTATTTTTACTTTTTTTTGAAACATAGTTGTTTATATGCTAAAAAAATTATTAAAACTTAATTAATTCAAAAATCGCGGGAGCCGTGACGTAATCTAGGGAGGTGTGAAATGCATTTATAGCTGTGTCCGGCTATTCAGCCCTATTGACTCTTTTCACTCTAAACGCTCTTTAGTCGTTCGGCTATTCCGAAAAGGGGGAATGGAGCTATCTTTTTATACGTATATATACCCCACTCCGACACCACTCTAAAGTTGTGTGTCCACTATAGAGATTTTCAGGCGAGAGTACTCTCTCGTAGAGAGTGTATAGAGCGCTAGTGTAGAGCTCTATAGGGCGTATACACTTCTCTACGCGTATCTACACGAGAATTTTCTCTAACTCTACCGAAAAAACTCTATAGTGGACACGAAGCTGTCTGAATAGCCGAACGCAGCTTATCGCTTGTAAACAGACGATCGCGTACTTTCGGTAGCGAGAACGATTGCGAGAACGTGCGAAGTTGTCTCCCACGATGACGTCACGGTAGCGCGAGTTTCAAATTTTGCACAACTATTTGGTTTATTACATTAACAACTAATGAATAATTTTAAAATGTAAGATCAAGACGGATATTATAACACATTAAATTACATATACAATTTTGTACATTTTCCAATGAGGTGAACAAACCTATTCGGCAAATTTCAGCTTTTAATCTGAGTGTGATCCACTCACTAAAGCACAAACGTGCAAACAACTGAGTCATGACATCACAACTGAGATTTCGTGTAAAAGGAACGTAACTAATTAATGTTATGTTATGTGTGTGTGTGTGTAATCTTTAAATAGCAGATTTCAAGGAAATAATTATATATCGGAAGTGCCTCTGAAGCATTTTCTGCTTTGAAAATCTAAAGCCATTTGTTCACGTTAAATGTTGGTATTAAATATTCACGGCTTGTAATTTGCTTACTTCCATTGCTACTGAATTGCATTTAATCTGTATAATTCAGCTTTGTAACTTTCATGCTTAACTTACATTTGTTGGCATTTAAAATTCAAATTCAAATTTTCATTTCCATTAACATGATGTTATGAAAGTAAAATTTAAATTATAACAAATCTACAAGTAAAACACAACAACTATTATTATTAAAAGCAAACGTACGTAATAAGTTTAACAAAAAATTAAAATATTGTCTTCTGGTTTTACTTTTCTAACAAAACAATTAACTCATTTATACAGTATATTGATTATCCAATAGTTTGCAAAGAAAGAAAAAACACACTCTTATTTGGGACCATTTTTAAACCATTCTGAGAAAAAAATTAAAAAAGCGAAAAATGTTATCGTAGGCAACCTTAGTGCGGTAAAATTCTATATTTTATTGATCTGAGTATACGATTCCGCCTATGTATGCAACCCATTATCTATTATTACGTTGTTCAAATGTACTATGTCAACACTATGTCAATTAATAAATTATTGAGACGTCAGTTTTCGCGAACAAACAACTCAAGAGTCAACGCTTTCAGACGTACACGCTTTCAGAAAAGCTAAAACTGCTTACAGCCTCAGGGCAGCCGTTATTTTAGTTGCCAACTATGTTATTTTCAAATTTTATCATTCTTTTAAGAATTAATTGGACAATGGTCGGTATTAAAAATCATCAGAATGGGTTAAAAATGGTCAAAATTAAGAGTATTGCAAACTATTCAGGAGGAGACTCGTTAACATGACCTACCGTTTTTTAACATGTAAATCCCTGGCCACACGATAAATAAATTTACTGTAGATACTTACGTCTTTGTTAATTTCATTTGATGACTCAACTTTTTTTGTGTTTTCGTGCAATTGTTGATTGTAAAATGAATTAGAAAATCATTTCGACTTGTTTTCACCTTTCAGACATGCAAACAAACAAATAAAACAAAGTAAACTACTTTAATTAGGTGTTAGAATATTTAAAACTTCAAATTTATGATTAAATTGAAAGAAAAATATAACGCAATCCTCTGAACAATAAAAGGGAAAGTTTTGAAACTTGTCTTTCAAACAATTCAGTTGAATCAAAAAACTTTAAAAATGTAATTGTCTTGACTTAGTTCTAGTCTTCTAACATTCTGATGTTGCCGCTTTTTCTTTATGCGGTTGTTTTTGTTGCTTGTGTGATTAAAATTGCCAAGTTTTCTTGTTGGTTTTGCTCTTCGTATCTATATTAATTTTTTTGTAGACTTAGGTTGCGCGACTTGTTAAAATATCACAAAGTCGAACGTTTAAAAGATCTAAGATAACTTTGTCGATGTGCAATTTTATTTTTTTGAAAATCAAAACCATTATCATCATCATCATCATCAGAAACAAGAACTAGCAAGTAAGAGTATCTACTCATGCAAATACGCCTACAACGTTTTATGACTACGCTAAATTTTACCATTTTCTCTTCTGCCTTGACATTATAGCGTCACATTCCTTGTTTCCTTTATTTCTTATATATTTATATGATTCAGAAGGTATACATATACAATATGTCTCTGGATCCAACCAACTACCAACTACCCTTAAGCGATTTCACTAAGAAAATATTCAGTAAAATATTCACTTCCACAATTAAATTGAAACATTTTATTGAAACTTAATTTAATTATGGTTATGACGTTTTCATGGAATTTTACTTATTTAAGCAAAGAACTTTGAACGCATTGTACTCTCGAGTACTTAAGCACAGAAATATTTGCATAAGCGAGTAATGCAGACAGACAACCGAGAATATAATATTCATAATAATTTCCTCCATTCCTTCATTCCTGCTTGTCTCATAACATTTTGCATTTTGTCTTGTCATTCAGTGGTGTATATCTTATTATTATTCTAACTAGGAGTAATAAAAAGACGATTCTGTGGTTCTTATATGTGCTGAGATCGAAAATGGCTAGCAAAACGCAAAGTGATTTTTGGTCGATCGCGAAGCGATTTCGATTTTTTCAGCAGACGCAGACAGCAGACCTCCACCACACCCCTCCGTTAACATTTGTAATTTTGGAAAACTGGAAAACCAAGTTTCGAACAAGTTTCCATTGGAACAAAATTCAATTCGAACAAAATGCATCGAGCAACAAAATGTTTTCGAACAAATTGTTGGGCGCCCGCCCAATATTTTTCTCCTCCACGAACAAAATTTTGACGTTTGTTACATTTGTGCCTAATAGTTACCATATAGCCAATCCGCAATTTGTTCAAACAGTAAAAACTTAATATTTACACTACAAATTAATCTATTTTTTTTTGTATTTGCCTTTTTGCTAGGCCCCTTTTACATACTTTTACATACGAATATAGATAGCTTATTACTTATTAATTACTTTTCGCCCAAAGCCAAACGCATTTTCATTTATCATTTCACACGCAATATTTGAGCAATATGCAAAAGTGCAATTTTAATGATACTATATTTATATTATTGCATGCTTAACAAGTCGAAGTGATTTAAGTACCAATTATAACGTACAGGCGTAAAAAATGTAATATTTTACTTTGTGCAAGTATCTAAGAGTCGAATTGAACGTTAGAAACGTTGCATTAATGACATGCATCTAGTACAATGTGGCATTTAGTGTCAGAAGTGAATGTGCACGAAATCGTCTTCTTGGCGTTTACTTATATAGTTATAAAGGTAAAGTGCGAATCAAAGAATCTTCTTTTATTCGAACACATAAATAGTTATTAAATTAACCCCACTCCAAGTCGCTAAAACAGTTGTAATAATTCGCTATATAATTTTATGTTGTCATCATACTTTCAAATATGTTTGACTTTCGTTTATAAAGAAATTTTAAAAGAGAAATAAAAAAAGGTTAATGTTGCCAATTTTTGTTTAAAATATTTCATGTTCATGGCGCACTTGTCACATTCCACGTAGTGTAATAAGAACGTGTCAAATTGATTAGAAAATAAATATTCTCAAATTATCGATGCAAACCTTCAAATCCAATCAAAAGTGAATGTTCGCGTTGGGTAAATATTTCGTGCTCGTGCTTCATCTTCATTGATTATAATTATATTCCTAAATAAAACACGAGAACGTGAAATTCTTCGATTCCTTTTGATTTATTTGCAAATCAACTATTTACGACTACTAGATTTATGCGAATTTCATATTTGTTCATAGATATTATTCGTCAAATCAAACATGCAGTTGACTCGGGAGTAACTCCTTGGAGGCTTAGGAATACATTTGAGAAAGTTAAGATGTTCATCGGTGGCATGCAATTTCTCTACTTCTCCTTCTATTTGTATCATGTACACATATTTTATATTTGTGTATGTAGCTGGTACTTCAATTCGACATGCGCGTAAGTAAGAATATACAAATATACATGCAGGTGATATCGATGGCATCTATTTTATGACTTGAAACAAGAAAAACTTGACTTTGAGACGACAGAATACAACTTCGACTTGGAACAACATCAGTAGTACAGTATAGTAGTCATGAACAATCTTAAAAGGTACAACATTTTATTGACTACATTAATATATCTACGGAACACATACAGTATGTTCAAAGATTAATAAAAGGTGACATCTTTAAATAGGTAACTCAATAGAATAGGAAACGGCCTGTGCAAATTGTCACAGACCTCATCAAATCGATAATTTAACAATTGTTTTTGAAAATTTACGTAATCAGCAAGGATTAATTTCTATATCTACTTGAATTTGACATAAAGACATTGTGTATGTAATATGTACTTTTCATAATAATATGAATAGAAATGTTTGCCTGTTCTTCGTATGTATTTAAAGTATACAAGGTGAGTTGTGCTCAATGTTTAAAATTATGTTAAGTATGTTATGTTTGAGCAACTGAAATAAATTTTTCGACAAAAATGCTCAAATACAAAGTCGGCAAAATATAAAATTTTAGATTTTAATCTACGATCAGTAATTCGATATATTAATGCATTGCAAACTAAAATAAGTAGATATATCTTCAAATAAATGCGTTTGTTGTTTCTGCATTTTTCAGATTTCATTGCGGGAATAACGCAATCCTGAATATCATAAGCCCATCAAAAATAAATATAAATACGAGGCAAAATTTACTATTACAACAAATATTATTATAAATCTATTACATACCACACAAATTACAAAACTAGACAAGATATGCTCACGGGCATGTTTCCTTCTGACTTTATAATGCCATATCTCTCACACTGTATGCTTGTAAAACTGTATTTTAGGCTAAGCCAGTTAAATATAGATTTGCAAGAAATTTCAAATATAGTAAATAAAAGAAATAAAAATTATTCTTCATTAAAATTAGAAATATTTTTTTCTTTACAAATTAGGAATTCCTCACGTTGTTTTACACTTGCAGCATACAAAGTTGCAGCTTATCTTTAAATTTTACAAATTTGTAATTTGTAAGTACCGCAGCAATTGCAGCATCTTTTCATTTATCTGTCCACAATCAATGTCAGAAGACTAAGAAATGGTCGAAGAAGGAATGCGCGACTCACACATGGGTAAGTTTTGATGCACATTCTGTGGAATGGAAATTTCGCTATTCGTCGTTCATCGTTTAGACATCCGTATAATTATACTGAATGTATGCGTATGTCTGATTAAACATTTGTTTTACATCAACTAATTAATGTCTCGCTTAATTTTTACGTGGTGCTATTTTTATACACTCTCCATTTCGTGCGCTGGATTCGTGCGAAAGCAACACCGCAACTGAAATTTACAACCTGTAGACTCGTCGTTCACTTTTTGTTGCTTTCATTGCTTTGTTACTTGTTACTTTTCATATTTGTTGTTGTATTTGTTAGTGTTGCAGTTGTTGCAGTATAGAAATTAATGGGCAATCAAATTCCGACGCGAATTACTGATTTGCAATAAAATTTTGTAATATACGAGTAAAGTTAATATAAAAATTGCTTGTGGCTCGAGGTCTTCGTTCTTTACAGTGATGTGCACAAAGTGTATCTTCGTCGAAAGGCGCAAATAATATAAATAACGAACACATCAAACGAAGCACTGCAGTTGATATAGAAAAATTATAATATAAATAAACCTTGAGATTATCTTTATTGCACCACCAAGCTTCAAACATCGAGTACCACCAAATCCAAATGATGAAGGTGCAGTAGAGAACGCAAACTTCAAATGATAAAACACTTTTATTTCAATTTAAAACCAAAATCCCACTGAATCACTTTCCCGAAATAAAAAAATAAATAAATCTTATCTATATTTTTCTCTTATTGGGTTGATAAATTAATCGAGACTGTAACACCCTGTATACTCATACAACGCTAACTAAAGTATGCAAACGAATCAAGGCATTTTATTATTTAAATGTTATAAAAGTCATGCACAAAATTATTTATTGTTTTTATTAGTGCGCGAATGGACGAATGTGAACACGTCGAATATAGGATATAAAGGTACTCGCACGAGTACGAGGACTTGTGCAGTATACATGCTCAAGTAGTCAACATTGACTGAAGACTTCTCAATAAAAGAAGTACAGATAATATATGCCTACATTCATGCACAGACAGATAAGTTAATAAGTATGTTAGAATTCCATTTCGCCAATAAGAATTAATCTGGAAGTTAATTTAAACTATGCAAGAAAAGGTAGGTTAGCGGAACAGGAATCTGAAATTTGATTCTGTAGGTTTATAAGTTAAGTTAAAAATTAAATAAAGTCACTTTAGCGGTTTACGGAAACTAAACTCGACTGGCTTTCGAGTCAATCCAGGACCGCGCCCGGGAACAATATTATTCTCAGAGAATCGCAAAATACTGTGGTTCCCGGGAACTTCGTGCCTTTTACATGGAATTGCGACAGGCCTCGTTTGGTGACCTTCGGCGTATCAGCCATGTTGTGTGGATGTTGGAATTTGCGGGAAATTTGAATCTACCTCACAATGCAGATAGCAGATTAATTCAAATTTCCTGCAAATTCGAGGCCTGTGGAAAGACGCGAAGTGTCACTTCCGTTAACATATATAATCTGTGATAAAGTCTTGAAGGAACCGTGTGTCATTGATAAATCCACAACTTCCTACGATCACATGCATTATTCATTCCACACAATTTCGCAATGAGCATACTACAGGTAATTATTCAGGATTAAACTTCTAAGGAGCACTTCTGAAATTGTCACTCTGTGACAATGCTAAATGACACGCATCGGACCGGACAATAAACCGTTAGCAAATCAGTTTTAAATCACTGATATCATACTCGTAAAAAATTTGTAATGATGGCAAAATGAATTAGCAAATTAATCATAGGTATATCACAAGAACTCAAAACATTGCAAAATCTTAACCCCGGTGACATCGAAACTTCACAATTTTGAAAGAACTACATACCTAAATACATAAGTATTACATATTTTGATGTATTATATAACATATGTTGCAAAACACAAAAGATCATTTTATGGTCACTTTGTGGTCAAAAAGGTTAACACACAACCCACAAACGTGCTTATATTATATTCTCTTTACGTTTTATCAACAATATGGACATTGTCTTGTTGACTTTGAAGCTTGCTTGCAATGAAGTTAAGGTTGTGTTGAGATTGAGTAACAATTTCGTTATTATTGTCGCGAATGCTGTCTGACAGTCTCCAAGACGTCGTATTTCTTAACAATACCTTAATTTTGGCAATCATAAACATTTCGTCGTGCGTTTTGCAAAGTTGGTTCATGTTTCAGGTTAAACGGCGACCTTTGGGGTCAGAATATAAAATTCGGTCGCATGGCATCGCAAGCATGTGCGGCACTCAACAATTGTTTACTTTCTCTAAGCGGGTCTTTATTAAACTTGTGCTTATAAGTCACGGTGTCAAACGAATAAAGCACACCGTAACAATAATTACGTGTGTAGATGCAAATAAATATTATAATTATGTACATAATAAAAATGCTTTCGATTTTCATTAGATAGAATGTTTATATGAAAACCTTGCATGTCGAAATGATTTACTCACCGACTTAAAAGTTGAATTAAATTTAAGAAGATGATCACGGTGAATCGATAAATCTGCAACAAAAGAAACAAGCACATTAGTGATTATTACCATAAAAAATGAATATATTTGTTCTTTCAATGTTTGTACATCATTAATCTTTATCGCAAAAGTGAATCCGGGCCTGATATTATAATAATAAATAAGAAAGTTACGAATACTTAATAGATTTCGATTTCGTTGGGAAAACAATTTGCTACTCATTGAACCCGTTTCTTCGTATTATTCATTCGTTCATTTATTTATGTGTCTACAACGAAACAAGCGATGTATAGATTCGTGATAAATTAGCATTTATTAGCCATTGTGGTTCCCACAATTTCTCTAAGTTAGTGGCGTAAAACAAACTTTTTTCTTTCCGTCAGATTCAAAGACATTATCTTGAAGATAGAATTACTCGACTATTTTAAAACATCGCGGAGAAATGCAATCTTGCGCGCTGGATGCACTCTTCCATTATGTATTTGAATGAAGTATATTATATACGGTTGTTTGTTTCTATATTAGTTTAAAACCAATGAGGAAAAAATGTACATTACGCTCACACATTAAAGAGAGAAATTATAAAATTTCATGTTATTGGTAATTAACCCGTTTGTGAGCAGAAATGCGCATAAAAACGCAGAAAAAGTTTGTTTGAAGTAAATTATAATTTAAAATATCACTTGTAGAGATAGCATTGCTCTTAATAATGTTCCTGAGAAGTCTTGTTTCATTTTTGTTTTTGTACAATTTACAGTGCAAGAAAGCGGTTAAAAAACATTACCTACATTTTGCAAGAACTGTATGCAGATTTAGAATAATTTCGCCTAGTTTTGAACTAGTTTTAATTTATGCGAGGTTCTTGTGTTCTGCATCGTGCATGGTTACGTAAACGCGAACAGAGTTCATGTATTCGATTCACCTCGAGCTATTTAACTAACCTTTCCATAAAGCAACAACTAAAGACCACAATAACTACACCGAGTAATTTACCATAATATAAATTATATTATATTATATAATATGTAAACAACTGGCCAGACACAAGACGAGAACAACTAATAAACTTTTTTGAATGTTTGTAGATTTCCTACGTGTTTAAATTTTGTAGGTAAAATTAACTCTCTTGACGTGGATCGAAGTTGAATTCCCGTCGAGCAGAACTAATAATGGCGCGGCAATGGCCGAAAATTTCATATTGACCATTTTCCTACCCGACACGCTTGGAAAAATGTGACAATTAATAAAAGCGACGCTATATTAAGTAAAATAATAAAAGGGTCTTCGCAATCGCGTGATGTGCGATAGTCGATCCTATTATTATATAGCTACTTAACGTGTTCTTAATACAGGATATTTATTTATCGAGTGGCCATGGAGATTTGCATGTTAAAAACTTTTATCTCCGAACGTCGTATAAGTGACACATTGCATTCACTGTAGCATGCTGTATAAGTGTAGCTTTATGGTGCCTCCGATACTCATAATAACTTATACTCCTAGGAGCATAAAGTGATTCGGTTTATACTCCTAGGAGCATAAAGTGTTTTGAGACCAATCGGCGTGCAGTACGCAGTGGAGCAATTCTATGCAACCCAACTCGCTTAACTGTAACGGACCAATCGGCGTGCAGTAAGCAGTAGAGCAGTCCTATGCAACCCAAGTGGCGTAACGGTAAGAAACGTCAAATGCCATAACCTCGACATTGTTCATTAATTATTACAATTTTGATTAAATTAAGTGGCGTTCGGAGATAAAATAGTATATATCATTCAGCGTATAAGTGACTTTGTGTGGCTCGTAGGAATTGTTCCGTTCCTACTCGCCACACAAAGTGTCACTTATACGCTTAATGATATAATCTACTATTATTTGCTTTGCCCATTTTTATTTTATTTACAGTTAAAATTAGCGCAAAATAGATTGGACTCGGTTTTATAATATTGCGTCTGAAAGCACTTATTACTTAATATACTATTATGGCTTTTACCCAAACACAAACACACATATTGCCGGCTCGGTCACGTTCATCTTTCAAGCTCGGTTGCCAAATTTACATTTTATGGCCTGTTTTAAGATTCTTAATAGCATTTGAAGTAATTAATATTCTTAAATTAAAGTAATGTGCACCTGCAATCCTAATCTCTATTTGTTTTTCTAGGTTAATGTTGAAACCTAATCAATACAAGTGTCAACTTGGAGTCTTCGAAGAACCAAATTTTTTACGTTTTTGTGTTGAGATTGTGTCCATAAAATTTAAGAAATGTAAATCAAGAAACAATAAATTATTTATGATGGAATGTGATTCTTTTCTTCTTGTCACTTTTTTTACCATCTTAATTTATAACATTTAATATTTAGTCGTTGATAGCGTGTTTAGTCTCCATAGAGACAGGCAAATTATTTATTAATGTAAACACAGAAATTATGTATACTTACCTGGTGATGATAGAACAAGGAGGCTAAGAATCGAGTAGCATATTTGAATATTTCTATCGCGCTAATTAAGTAATTTACTAGCATGTAGGTAGTTTATTGAACTTGACACCAAGAAACTGTAGTGCTGAAGCACCTGTGTCATGCCATGCAATGTCATTCATTATTTGGATTTTATTACACATTCACTATACTGGGTGAAAACCTGTGAAAAGTAAAATTAAAGCATTTGCCGGAATAGCGAATATATTTTTTGAAATTTTATCTTACAAACTCAGAATTATATAAAAATAAACCGCACAAGCTCTACGAGTCGAGTAATATAAAACTATATAAGAAAAGGTCCCCTTTCCTGTCATATGTAAAATGCAACGACAGATATACAGGGTGTACAGAAAATATCATCTCACAGTGCATTTCTTTGATTAAATCTGAAAGGAAAATTTTAATGCAAAAATGTGGGATTCTTGGTTTAGCTTTTGAGCATTAGAAGCTGATCAAAAGAATCGTAGATTTGGCAACACACAATCAATAAACGTCAGCGGTACGTTACACATCATATACTTTAAACTCTGCTTTCAGGCACCTGTTTTTTGCGACAATTTTGATTAATTTCAATCCAGATGTTCCTCAATGCGTCATGCCTAGGTCACGGAGCTAATTTTAATCAGCTGATCGCGATAAAAACATGCACCTCAAGCACATCAATGGTCATCCCGCTTATTCAATGGCTGGCAAGTTGAGCCAAATCCGTGGCCAAATCCGAATGAGCATTGAATGAGCGGGATGACACTTGATAGGCTTGAGGTGTATGTTTTTCCGCCATCTTTATCCCGATCAGCTGTTCACTAGGAAAGTCAAACCTGTCACAATCCTTACATTTTGCAACGTTGCCACTAATTTTTTTTCCGCATAACTATAAATGTATAAGTACAGATTTTCGGTTCAGAATTAAAGAATTATCACGTCATTTTCAGTACACTCTGTATTTACATATATGTATATGTCTGACTAATTAAATTTTAGAACAATGAGCGTGGGACTTTCGCCGTGTTCACTTGTTCACTCAACCCGTCGCCCCATCCGAACATGTAGGTCTTCTCTACTCTTTACCTTCACATTTTACTTTTTTTACGTTTTTTTTTCTTTTCAATGTCCACACAACACACACAACATTCATCAAGAGTCATTTGACCTTAACCAAGCTTGTGTTACAATACTTTACTACTTTACTCATATTCAATATACACCACGCACCATTGACATTTGGCTGCAAAAATTCTAAACCAGTCTAGACGGTCATTTAAAGAACGTAGAGCGAATCGAAGCGACAACATGAAATTTGTTCAACCCACTCATTCCAATTAACACCACACGGACGCTTGAACGTATTTACGTATGTATAAACATGTTAAATGCGAATATGCAAATCTAAAGTCGTCAACCCGTATAATTAATAATTATTAGACATATTAGTACAACTCTTGTTTTATTTATTTTAAGTAAGAGTTAGATATTTAGTAAAACAAGAGTTTGTTTTATTACAGAACAAAATTCAATCAAATTTAATTTACACAAAGAATGCCGCGATACCGTATAAGAAAGTATAGTATAATCAATGCAGTGGCGGATTTTGCTCTTATGTGTGAATATCCATATTTGTTTGTTTAACTCTGTTGAAACAATGTTGTTATTACAATCTTGTTAATCTCATCATCAAGAACTTCTGAACTTGTAATCCGAACAATATAAATATTAATTCATGTAAATTATTACATTGTTCGTTTTCGTTAGAAGCAAAATATCTTAGGCATAATATTATTTTATGAAAACTGTCACAACATAAAAATATAATGTTATATGTTACAAGTCGAAGTACCAGTCCTATCAGGCATCAGCAATGTCAAGTGTACAGATAAACCTTAGCAATTCCGTTATTTGTCTCAAAGAAAAAAAACATAAAGCTATATAGAAGCGTATAACGCCGGATCTAACTGAGACTAGGACTAGGGTCAAAAACTCCCCCATCACAGAGCACGCATATTCTGTAGATTACTATATTACTATTAGGCATGCTCGAATAGTATTTGGGGGGTGAATAGCGTCCCGACGCTAAACTTACCGATTCAAACTAAACTCCAATACTCTTATACCACTGTGCAAGGTCTACAAGCGAGGGTATATACAGGGACGTACTATGGCTCCTGAAACCGGCCCGCGAAATCTTGGACAAGCGGCTGTAATTATCATGTCGCACATTGGATCAGCCGGTCTTGCGGCCTCCGGCCTCTCGGGAAATTCCCGAACGTCATTATGGCCAGTCCGGCCCTGGGTATACATACACTCAGTTTCAGCATTTACAATAAATATTTACTTCTAGAGAAGGAATGAAGGAGAAGTACGAAAAATCCGTTCGACATACACCTAAACGTAACCGAACTATTTATTATAAATACAAAGAAACGAAGGATATATTGGGGCAAGTGGGGTAGTTTCATTACCAAACTTAATGCAACTGTACATTGTACATTGAACTATATTGGCTAAAATAGTGACGAGGATTCGTGCAAGTATGAAAGTTTTTTGTGAAAGGAAATTTTAAAAGTAATGATGTAGTTTCATTTTTAGAAAACAAAACAACTAGTATGTCTACTGTCTAGTGGTCTAGTCTAAGTATGAGATATGATACGCGATATCCCAAAGTGCAAGTTTTCACCCCTTAGGACAGGACAGAAAAATGTTCAGAAACTATCAGGATCAAGAGTACCTACAACGAAAAGCAAAAAAATGAAAAATACAATGAAGCGTCATATTCCGATCCAACGCTTGCACCATGCATCGTCGATTGTTTATTTTGTAGAAGACTATATCAGGGGTCGGCAGAACGCGGCTCGCGCTCTTCAGACATCAACTCGAACATAACAAGCTTTCAAAAGCGATGCAAGATCTTCTTTCACAACTTGGCTCTTCTCACTAGAAAGTCTGCCGACCCCTGTTACGTAGTACCAAGCAACGCTATTAAGTATTGTTTCACACTTCGTCTCTTTACTATAATATCACTGCATGTATAGGCAAAATCCGGATGACACTCGAAGGAGAAAACAAATGCCAAGTGTACTTGAGCTTTGCAAATTGCAAGCAAATTTGCAAGTGCCAGGAAAAAACAATACCCATTCGTATTCCTGTGAACAGGAATACAATGTGTATGAGCCATGAATAGAAGAATTTTTTTGCTTTTGAAATATCAGAAGTCGACCGATAATAACGATAGTTTCATGAATGTAAAGGTATCACCTCACTATGTACAGAGCAAAACTGAATAAATGTCTAGCTCGTCTCGTAAATAAATTTCAATCGTATCATTCGAGTTCGTTGCATTTACTAGAACTAGTTGAACCCTCTTGTTTTATCACTGAAGCTCTAGTTTCATTTTATCTAGTCTGCAAGTTGTAAGCACGGTTGGGATGCGATACCTTTGAAAAACATGACTCACGAACGTACATTTCTGCCTTTGCCTAAATAAAGGTGATTTAATTAACCACCCCTACAATTTGTACACACATGGCACATGTTGTCAGGGCCGGATTATGCCTATCGTAGGCCCTCGGCACTTAAATGAAATTTTTATTGGTGACCAAAAAAAATAAGTTCTCAAGTTTCAATAAAGCGAGTGCATCGCAAGTGTGATGTGGGCCCTCCAATTTTCATCTCATCAGCCTTCGTAGGCCCTCCAATTTTCGTAGGCCCTAGGCACAGTGGCTATACTGCCTAATGGATGATACGGCCCTGTATGTTGTCGAAGTATAGAATATCCGTATTTGTGTGGTACAAGATCAAAGTTACGTAAATTTTACTTTTTAAATTAATTGCAATACTACCTACCAATCAGGCGGCTCCAATTAATGTAAAAAACTTTTAAAAGTTAATTTCTGTTTTTCGTTTTGCTGATAATCCTGTGTTTCTTTTCTGTATTACTTTCGTTTGCAATTTTTTTTATGATATTGTTTTTAGTTCTTTCATCCTTTTGACTATGATGTTCTACTATCTATAAGTTGCAAGTTGTGCGATCGAGTGTACTCGAGCAAGAAGGTGCAATGACTCAAGACAGGTATTTAAAAACACTCAGCAAAAAAACAAAACACTAGCGGCTCTTGTACACATACAAACAAACTCAAGCTCAATATACAACTACTTACAACCCAACAACAAGCAGCACGCTGTGATCTCGGACACAACACATACACAACTCAGGAAAGTGCAATAAATGAATGAATGAAAGTGAATAAATTCTCATAAATCAATCTAAGAACAGTCAAAACAAACTTACCCTAAGTGATTTCCAATTGTAAACCAATTTTCCAAGTGGATTTTCGGCAAATATTCCGCAATTGAAGCACAGCACCAACTTCGCGTGCACTCACCTAAGCGGCCATTTTACTGTTTACATCTTTCGTCTTCGTCCCTCGTAGCCTCATAGGTGTATCTTCGTCTAGATGTTGGCAGTAAACTCATAAAGGAGTCCACACATCAACGCGAAATAGTAGCGGAGCCGACGCGGGATCAAAATCAAAACATTTGCAGGAATATGAGAGTATTAGCACCGAGGCGTACTGACTCCATTCAGCATTCCTTCCCGCGTCCCGCTCTTGTGAAATGTCGTCGTTCACCCAAAAAGTAAACGAATGTGTTAAAAAATATCCCATTTTTCGTGATTTAGGAAATGGCTGTTGCATTTCTCAACTTCTGCTACTGCAACTAACAAATCGTCATAGGTGCAGGGACGGACTGCCCATAAGAATTTTCGGGAATTTCCCGAGAGGCCGCAAGGCAGGATGGCATAAAAGATCAACTCGATAACTGGATATGCGCGATCATGAGGCTGTTTACAAAACATTTCCCAGGCCGGTTGCAAGAACCAGTCCGTCCCTACATAGGTGGTATCTATTTTGGTGTAAATCCACAAAAATTCTTAAGGTGTCGGATACTTTACACGTGGTTCCCGCTCCCGCCGAACCGCGTTGGTGTGGGAGAAACATTCTCGCGTGATCGGCCACGCTCCCGCGGTAACCCGCTGGTGTGCGGGCTCCTTTAGATCGATGAAGAAGAACTACAGCCACTAGAGGCAGCACTTGCTTACGCGGCGGGAAGCTGAAAATGTTTTTTATGCAAATGTTCGACATTATTTTGGGACCAATAATTCTTATCTTATCTTATTATTACTATTAGTAAACATAAAAACAATAGCAGTGCACTGAGGACTGTTTTGGTTTTTACTCTTACCTGTACTCTTTGCAGAAACCAGAAACAAAACTTGTTTATTGTTTGTTATTGGCCATCAATCTGAAATTTATCAGAATATCATTAATGTTATTATCGGCAGGTATATCCAAAAAAATCGCTGCTTATTACCTTCGCATTGAAAACAAAATGAAAATACGAAAACTAAAATCGCCGGATGGTAGGAAATCGCATAAACAGAGACAACAAATGACTCAACCCGAATGAGGAAGCGACAAAGATGCATTTTAGTTCATGTAACACTCGGTAGTGGCGCCACTATATGAATCGTTAAAAAGTGCGGGAATCTGAAAGTATTCAAAAATTATTAACGAAAACAGGTGAAACACATGAAAAAAACAAACAAATAGTTCGATTATTGTTTGATTATATTACTTTTACGGCTTATGGAATGAAGTAATCTTATTCATATTATCATTATCATCACAATAACATAACGACAACTTTTTGTACCTGTAGTGTGTATTATTTACAATTTATTTGTGTATTTTGTTAGTAAATTGTTAACGATTCATTGTTCATTTTCATAATATTCGTTTAGTTGTGTGTGCTTAATTGTATTGTAATAAAGTAACGCACTAAAAGCCTTAATACTGAACAAATTGTGCTCTAAAACTTGTTGTAACATCAATGTTGTTAGTAATGAAAGTAAAAAAACAAAAAAAAATAGAAACATAAGAAATAAAACATCTAAGCAACAAAAACATAATAACACAAACAATTTTAAAACAGTAACACTTAATTAGTAACTAATAAATAATTACTAAATAGGTAAAGTGCTATAAGTGCCATTGCGCACCAAGCCAGTCAAGCCATCTCGTCAAGTCAAATCAAATAATATCAAGTGAGTCAGTTATTTCACACCGTAAGACTACAGTAGGGAATTCGGTGTGAAGTAACTGACTGACTTGATTTTATTGGACTTAACTTGATGAGATGCCTTGACTGGCTTGGTGCGAAATGGCACTAAGATAACTAAAAAATAAACACAACCTGACTTTCAATAAGGTAACAAACAAGCTTTAACTGAACGTAAAAAGTGTGTTCATATAAATTAACTCCTAATTATTAATATTATAATTATAAATGAGAATAATAAAATATTGTGATCGATCAATCAACTTGTGGTACACGTTTTCGACGTCATAACACTTATTTGTTTGTACGTACGTCGTTTCTTAATATTTACATTTGACAATATCAATTATTATTGGTAGTTTCACACAAATATTTAATATAATCATCTAGACTAGATTCTAACATTTTATTTGTATAGATAAACTTCCTACTTTGTTTCGCTTAAAATGTTAAAAAATAAGTCCTATATTCATTTCATTCTTCACCACTTTAGGTATTTTCATTTGCTCATTTGAGTCAGTTTACTTAAATACTTAAATTGTTAAATATTAATAATAATTTTAAATCTTAAATATATTTATATTGAGTGTTTAGAGAAACAATGACCATGGAAATATCAAATATGTGTTAATCTTAACACTTTTGTGTTGCTCAAAACACTCAGTGTAGAACAGTCTAATAGTTATATTACTTTCATTTTCATTCAATTTTATCGGTTTCAGATTTTTAATAATATCAATAAAGATTTTTCCAACGAACGGACAACAAAATTTATATAATTTTAAGAACATCATAGAATATTTAAACAGGAAAATGCAAATTTGATTATTTCTCAATAATTAATTCAAGTACATCGACTAAATTTTCGTAAATCTTTGTTATTACTACAGATAATTAGTTAATCTGTGATTTATTACGTTTTTATTTCAATTATTTTTTTTTTAAGTTAATAGTTAATAATTTTGGATCCATTAGTTCATCTCTTATAAGTAGATAATATTTTTTACTTATTTTCTCTTTTAATATTATGTTTTTAAATATTATCTTACCGACAAATATAGCTATATAGAATGAATGATTTTATGTCCATTCGGTTTATTATTTATGCAATGTCTTCTATTTTTGAATGTAAAAATGATGACAATTTCAATTCTGGCTTAATTTGTTGCTGCAAAGGGCATAATCATAGAAACGGTAAAGGACAGTTATGTTTTTGAGCTCTTGTTTCGTTTGTTTTTCAGAAATATCAAACTTAATCGCTTGGTATTCCCATTTGGAATTGTTTCTTGGCCCAGAACGTGTAAATATTGGCACGGGATAGTTGTTTAAATGTTAATTACTTGAAACTATAAATATTTAATGATATTTTATGTAAAATCGGGAAAGCAGCAACAGAGTAAGTCAAATATTCACAGCAAAAAGATGATACATTAAAATTGTAGTTGATTGTTTCAATTTTTAAATGATTACATTACCTCAATTCAAAAAAATAAAATAAAAAAGTAAGTTGTAGAGATAAACATAAGAAATAATTAAATAATAAAGATGCATCTAAAACTTTCAGCTTTGTGACTTCTATTTTTAATAAAATTATACGGTAAGTTTATTTATCGTGTGGCCATAGATATTTACATGTTAAAAACTTTAGGTCATATTAATGGGTCTCCTGCGCAATAGTTTGCAAAGAAAAAAATCACACTCTTACTTTGGACCAATTTTTAATACCGACCATTGTCCAAATCCCTCGGATTTTTTTTTAAATGATAAAATTTGAAAATAACATGGTAGGCAAAATGGATTGCATACATAGGCGGAATCGTTTACCGAGTTCAAGAAAATATGGATGTTAATGTGGTTGCCTACGATAAAATTTCACATTTTTTCACTTTTTAAGATTTTCTTTCTTAAGCAATCGGACTATGACCGATATTAAAAATTATCAGAATAGGTTAAAAATGGTCCAAATTAAGAGTGTGACTGTTTTCTTTGCAAACTATTTCGCAGAACACCCATTAACATGACCTAAAGTTTTTAAGATGTAAATCTCAATGGCTACATGATAAATGAATTTACTGTATAATATGTCGATTGAAACTGATTATTTGATTTATGAGTATTATCTGTTCCTCACTCCGCGTTATAGATTCATTTCTTTATTATATTTAATATGATCTTGTCTTTTGGCTTTCATATAATGATAGAAAATGAATATTTACAGCGCCAATTACTCATTAAGCTTCTCTTACAATTGCCTTTCTCCTTTCAAACAATCAAAACTTAGTTTTGATTCAGAAACAACCTGGGATTTTTAGCAATTGTACAAAAAGCTATGATTTACGTGTTTTAAAAAATATTTACATCTCATTACATTACTTATTACCTTAAAAGGTGTTTGGTATATTTTGCTATTTGGTTTTTTGTTTATGCTCGAATCTCGACTTGCATGTGGATCTCAACACGTTTGGACATTTTATAACACTTCAAAAAGCCGACTAAAACTCTGACTGTACATTAACCAAAGTCAAAAGTGGCAGTGAGAAAACTTCTTTTTTTTTTTGTTAAACGTTATGCGTATTTTGTTTTTGATTTGAAAATTATTAGGCCACATTCGTAAATCCATTACTGATTGATTCACAATTTTATTGTGCATCCGTTAATAATTGATCTACGGACGTAACGAACCGATTAATGATGAAAATTGAAAATTAAAATGAAAAGTGCACGTTGCGAATTAAATATAATGCTAATGCTGAAAGCAACAAAATACCGTTGGAATATATTGAGCTGCCTGCACATGGATCTTTCACTGCTTCGACAAGACCCATCGTCGTCTCTTTCAGGTCATTCATATGCATACAATTATTCGAGATGTATGTTGATAGACAGATTTTTATTCGGTCCATGTCTCTACAAAGAGAAAACAACAATTTAAAAAAATGAAACAAAAATTATAAAAATCATCCCGGTTTGCACTCGAATGCACCCAATTAGTGCATTTGTAAACTACTCGGAGTAGTTGCGAAGTACTCAGAGTAGTTAGAATGATATATCAAACGCTTAAAATAGGTGCAATGGTGCTTTGGGGTGGATAAAAGTTTGCACCCGGTGAAAATGTTATGACTGATAAAAATTAAGTTCTTATTACTCGCATAATTCCGGTTTGGTAATGATATTGTTGTCCTTGGTCCTTTGAGTTTTCGTATTTGCCATGCAATTGCTCAATTGGTTACCATAATTGCTGGAGATCATACAAGGTAGGCCATTTAGAAAACCTACACACAAACAAAAAACAAAAAGTGCGTAAATTTGTGTTTCTTTGAAATTCAAAAAAAAAAATAATGTAATAATTACTTACGATTATAGTTGTGTGCGTTATTATCACACAAATAACGCAAACCATTATCAACACTGGCAATGGCGAACGGCGGCAAGTAACTTTCTTGCGGCGGAAGACACACACGCAGTTTGTTGATAGCAGTAACCACGCATCGTTTGCCTTCCGTTACCAGCAAATCGCATGCATTTGGTTGTCGAAGCAAGGTTTGAATGCATAATTTCGTTTCATTTACTGAACGCTACGAAACAGAACAAATATTAATATGTATTGTAAAAAAAAAATACGTTGTTTGCTTACAGATAAGTCAAGGAAAGCGTTCGGTCCAGCGTACTTGGTGCATTTATCCCGGAAAGTATCAACTGATGTGAAGTCCACTGAATGACTGCGTTTGATTTTTCCAGAAAAGACGCCTTTGCCTTTAAATAGAAAAGAATCAACACGATACGTATCGTGATAATAAATTACAAAACTTACAGTAATAAGAATACAATAGACAAAGTTAAGTAGATATAAAGAAAAGGCTTACATCAGCAAGATGATTAATAACATGGTAAGAAAGTTTCATTTCATGTTAGTACAAATTGTATGTCGGCTAGCAACATATACCTATCAATTCTATAATGTAAAGATTGTTTTTAATTTAATATTTAAATATACAAAAAGGCACGATCATGTTGTTTAATTTAATGAATGACATAACAAATTTTAATTAATCAGTACGAACGTTGGACGTCCGTAAAAACACAAGTTACAAAGTTCAACTGTGTATCGAATAATAACGATAGGTTGCTAGTTAATTAATAACTGAGTTAATTCAATGTCACTAATTAAATCAACCAATTCGTTTTTTATACGGGTAACATCAAACTAAACAAGATAAGAATTTTTGACAGTAAAACAAAGATAAAAATGATAAGATAAACGTATAAGGTACCTTCAAAATCCAAAAAAGCCATGCGCTAATACATGAAATGAAATAATAAAAAGTCCTAAGAAATATTGTTTTTTAAGGTGACTCTTCGTTTTATTGCTTCTCACATTCTTCATTCATCATTTGAATGTTATTCTTATTTCTTATTTTTATAAATTCTACACAATCTTCACTTTTTTTTTTAATGTACGGTAGTACGTTTGTACAAGAAGGCACTGAAGCTTAAAGTTAATGTAAACAAAATGGCCGTCTTTCATTAACCACCATGACCAAAGAAATAAATAACTGGTTTTGTTGATTTTTCAGTGCATTGCGAGTACATTCAGCTTGTTATTTCACATTTTCTATAATATAACATCAATGATCAAATGAAAATTGAGAATAATAATTAACATTAATAAAAAATACAACATTAAACAAATCACTATTAAAACCAGCACATAAAATGAAAAGTAAAAAACTAACAAGATTAAAATATATGTATAAAAATGTTGGAACCAGTATTATCACATAAAATTACAATTACAAAAGTTTATAAACATTACTATTAGTAGTTTTCTTTTTCCTTAAAATTTTTCTCAATTGCACGGATTACACTTATATGTATAAATAACATTATTACGTTTTCGTTGAAATTGTGTAAATAAGTATTTGATAAATTAAACAAAAATAATTTATCGCTTTCCTTTCTAGTCTATTGTCATGCCTTTGATAACGACCAATTAGTAAATTATGCTCTAACAAAAGTAAATAATTTTATGTTTCATGGTGGATAAAAGAAATTTGAAAAGATATGTTCAAGTTTCGTAAGGAATTGTCAGTGAACAATGGATTTTTTCGTTTAAATTAAAAATATGACGTGATTTTGTACACGTTAAATTAGACGGACTATAATAAATGACTAACGACTTTCTTTTGCTGTGTTGTTTACATAAATCGGACCATTAATGAAGTAAAAATTAATGCGTAGAAGCTTGAATAGATTGAAACAGAGCTGTTTGACACTTCGAACTTACGCTGTGCCATAGGTGAGGCCGGCTTATAATCCTTGCACGGGCTGACTTTCTTGATGAACTTGAAAAGTGCTTCGACAATGTTGGCCGGGGTGTTGTTCGTGCACTTTTCGAGTTCTTCAACGGCGCATTTCTGCAATTCCATCATGTCACTGCGAAATAAAATCATATCCAAATTGTTTAAAAACACAAGAACGCCAAAAAGATGGAATAAAAAAATAAAAAATACTAACGCGCAATCACCATCACCAGCAAAATTCAACAGAGGCAAATTGGTAATGGAAATATCATTGGGAATGCGTTTGGACAAGGTCTTATTGGCGCACTGCTGTAAGGCTTCTTTATGATCCTGTAAACATTCGAATCCGCCCTCGGCGACGAACACTATAACGAAATACACGCGTAAAATTAATTTGATTATGTACGTGGTTATTTATAACATGCTCATAATTTAATTACTTGCTAATCGATCCCCATCCTTGTAACACACGAAATCAATTAGGCTTTCGCTTATGTTTAGGCCTAACTTCATGTTTTCTTGTTCCTTTGGTTCCAGACATTTCTCCACTTTTTTGGTCACATCGGTTATGCAGCCCATGATGCTGCCGCGTTTCCTGCAGTATTTCCCGAAGACATCGTCCATTGAGCCGTCTTTTTTTGCTAATTCAAGCTCATCCATTATGACACTTTGATTCAAATGCTGTTGCAAACATTCCTGGACTTTATCCTTCGAGTTCTGAACAATTAACCAAGAAATACATAATTGAAATAAATGTAGCCGATTTGGGGAATTTTATACGCGAAGTCACAGAATATATACTAACCGAAGAGTCACTTCGAATTTCGACAGGCCTCGTTTGGTGACCTTCGGCGTGTCAGCCATGTTTTGTGGAGGTTGAAATTTGCTAGAAATTTGAATTTACCTCACAGTGTAAATAGCAATTTCAAAATTCCCGCAAATTCAAACCTCCGCACAATATGGCTGAACTTTCTGTTAGGTTATTCTATGACAAAGTGCCACAAAGTGCAGTAAAATCAGCTGAGAAAATTGTTAACCACAATTTCTCGTTTACATTTCATTCGAGATTTCATTACGATCTTACCACAATGTCGTCGTAAGTGCCGGGACCGCCGTTCTTATCGCATTTGTCTTTCAGGACTTTTTCGACTTCCTCCCTTTGTGGCAGATCAGCTTCGTTGAAGTTG
Organism: Liometoxenus newtonarum; assembly: GCA_030264535.1. Classification (NCBI taxonomy): domain Eukaryota; kingdom Metazoa; phylum Arthropoda; class Insecta; order Coleoptera; family Staphylinidae; genus Liometoxenus; species Liometoxenus newtonarum. The sequence continues at coordinate 2,707 of JARJEB010017139.1, read as the reverse complement.
GCGAGTTCCGGAATGTTTGACTTTACGGCATCCCCCAAATCGTCCAAACTGTTGTCGTTTTGGCATAGTACACAACCTGGAAAAAATTATTAATTAGACAACAGATAATTTTCTTATTAACTAATTAAATATGGCGAATGATAAATCAACTTAAAAACAACAAAATATTGATTTGATGATGATTTACGAGGAGGCAATTCCATTGTTTGGTTCATAACAAAACGTATTAGTCAGCGAGATATTTCAAATAAAAATAAATTAGCGGTTCGTCAGGAATGATAAACCGATTACACATTATCAAAAAAACACATTCAGTGTGTGATTAGACAAGTGTGTAAGTATTACAAAATTGCTTACACTAATTAAATGAATATTAAAAGAGAAAAATACAAAATTGTACTTCAAAAAAAAATAAAATAATTAAATGGGAATAAACATATAAAACTAGGAAAACCTGTTATTCTCTGAAATTAAAAGTAAAAATAACGTGCTGGCAAACACGAAACCAATACAATTCCAAAGCGCAAAACGTCGACAAAAACAAAATATGAATAAAAACGTTTGAATTTTTGATGGTTTTGGCCTTGTGTCTGTACGGTTCATCCCAAATCTTTCCCATAAACAATAAACAAACAGATTAAGAGCATATTTTCAATGAAATTAAACTAACTGATTATTTCATGTTAAGTATTTTATAAATCAAAATGACGATTCGAATTCACTTCACGTATCTTTTCTGCGGTTAAACTATTAACGATAAAATATTAAAATTAAACAAAAAATTCCATTCTCCTCATTGTTTAATAATATTCCGTACTATTCAGAAAGACGAAAAACTTCCAAATTTTTGTTCATTTTTTGTTCGTATTTTGCCTGGGTTTACGATGATTAAATAGAAATATTTATATTATTCATTCATCTCAAGCCGATGTAACTCATCGACTTCAACATAACATGCAACATTGAACGATTGAACACAAAGAGGAAGATAGAATCAACTATTGAAATACATACCTATGTGCGTGCATAACAATAAAATATTACATTGTACGAGTATTACGATGCATTAAACACAACGTAATCATAAATCAGGGTTCAACTATAAATATATGTTCTAATTATAATCAGTAAAAGGCTGTTAGAAAGTATTTGTTTCCATGGCCTGCTTGCCTCTGCCTGATAGTAATGATAGGATAGGATGGAATAGGCGTGAGTTCGTTGGTTCGGTTTCGGTGTTGGCAATGGCAACAATTTGCGAAGAAGGAAATTGTCCCCGACCACATTGTCAGTCAGTCACAGCTAGCTGGATCTGGATCTGGAACTGGATGTGCATGCAATGTTGAATGTAATGATGACGAGGAGACGAGAGATACAAGCCTCACGGACACGGGTACGATACGGGTAACGGTGTAGGTTGTGTACAAACAAGTGAGGCCTTGGACGCATTTTGCGAAAATCGATGGGGTGCATCGGTATTATCGTAGTATCGTACTGACCCATTGGTTTTCTAGTCAGTAATGGTTTGCTTGATGCAATAAAATAATGAACAAGTTGTAAGGTATGCACTGTGCACACCGTACATTTTTTTTAAGAATACAAACAATGGCAGCTCCTCTTTTTGCATAAATCTGAATAAAATGAAATAAATGATCACGTTGATTCCTGCATAAAGATGTGTTTTTATATTACCTGTGAGCAGCGCAGCAATGAAGAATTCGCGATACATTTTTGATCTTCACACTTTTTTAGAAATTATTGTAAATAAAATTAGTTAATAAAGGCAACGACGTATCACACACGAACTTGAACGCGACTATAGACGAAACGGACAATTCTCAAATAAACCCGTTTTTGCCAGTTTTGTTACTTTTTGTCTAATCCAAATGGTGGCTCCGTTAGACTTTGAATCGTTGATTCACGGACTAGAATTTTCAGTAAGATCCAAAACGCCAAAACGCAAATCGTTCACTAACCAAGTCGTCGAGTGTCGACCAAGTCCAGTCCGTCCAGCTAGAATCGCTCGCTGCTTCTCTCCTACTCCTACTACGTGCCCGCACGTCAGTCAAAATCGCACGGTTACTAATTCACTTCAACTTTTTCAACCTTCCCTCGCAAGTCCGACGAATATACGACGAATGAACTGGGAACTGGGACCAAATGTGACAGTCTGACTGACACACATTTATGCCACACGTATGCAACTCACTCAAACTGCGCTTTAACAAACAACATTGTTTAGTAGTGACGTATATATTTGCTGGTACGGATGCCATTCCGTCCTTATTAACTTTAAATTACTTGGAATGACGTATGTCTTTTCTATATTGATGACGTCACTACAAATGTACAATTTATGAAGGTGCAATAGAGATACTCACTCGCTTTACAGTCCTAGATGTCGGCACGTTCACAGGTTGCATTTTAGTGTAGTTTCCGAGCATCGACTAGATCCCGAGGTAGATCCTCGAAGTTGGATTTGATCATGCTAATATGCAACCAAGAATACTTACTTTTACTTTCCGACCATACCGAAGGTACCTATATGGTAGGAAACTAACAGAGGCATTAGTATTGTCCCATAATATTCCGTTTGCTGTATTCTGTTCAGTTCGGTTATTCTGTTCGGTTTATACCTGAAACCCATGAATGAATGAATATTTTCTGAAATTTAACTAAGGAACGAAATGACCAGCCCATTGCATTGCTC
>JARJEB010017131.1:0-17307 GCA_030264535.1 Liometoxenus newtonarum | reverse complement strand
GCGGCAAATTCAAAATTATTTGCGCAGTGTTGTCACATCTATAAAACTTTCATTGTCCTAGTGAGGCCAAACGAAGACTTCCTCGGCATTTTGGTATTAAGATTTTCGTTTTCTTTTGGTACGAACTACAATGTTACCTGGCCTTATTCCGCCAATTAGGAAACACCCTGTATAGGTATCATACAAAACAAGTAAAATTATAACAATTTAATAACACTGCTAGCTCGATTGTTGTTATTGCCGATTCGCTGCAGTGTAGAGGGCGTGGTTCTTCGGATGACGTAATAAATTTCTGTAAATGGGCGCCACTCTACGTTTAACGTGGCAGAGACACGGAGTATAGTTTATACAATCAAATCGGGTTATTTATACCATTTATTAACTTCGGTAACAAACACAAAATAAATTTACGACTTGATTACAGGCCAAATGTAATACGCTTTAATACGCCTGTTTGAACATCTGTGTATCTAGGGGAATTGCCCGAAAACAATTGTCCGAAGGAAAGTTGCCCGAAAGCAATTGAGCGAATAAACAATTATTACAATTGACCGAAATCAAATTGCCTAAAATTCAAAAACCAAACCAAGTAAGCTAAAACCAAGTACATTTTGTGTCTTTACCACTAACTTCGCTTTAACCCCAATATGGACTAACCCCCCTTACCGTGGAGGATGCCGTGGGGGGTGTCCAGTTCCGTTAACAAAATAATATTTTCGGTCAATTGTAATTCGGGGACTTTTATTTTCGGGAAACTATTCTTTCTGGGAATTGTTATTTCGGTCAATTGTTTTCGGGCAATTTTCCTCATAATCTCGTCACTATTCAAACAATTTGTGCATTGTAGATATACCTATGTAAAATATCAGTGCAAAATAAAACAAATGCGCGTTTTGTTATTGTTGCATGCTTCATTATTTATAATTCATCTCTGTGATGACTGATGAGTGATGACACTAATGACCATCAATATAAGGTTCTAACTCTTTTGATTAAGTTAGTTCTTGTATCGGAGGTAATTTTTTTTGAATGAAATTATTGGAATCATGGAATGATGCAGATGGTATGAAAAAACCATCTGCTTTTGCATGATTCACCTATCTCATCGCTACGCGTGTGTTTCCTCGCCGTGGTCGTGCACTATGAGTATTTAAAAATGGAAAACATAAAACAGAAAACGAAAAAGAGAAAACAAGAGAAAAGCAGACAGCTTATTGCATAGGTGTAAAATAAAAATACATAGGTATACACATGGATGAAAGCGCAATTGTTTTGTCATCTGTTGTTTTGTTCCAATTACAATTTCATGCTCTTTCTATTCATTCAAATAATGTCTACTCTTATATAATGAAAATTAATTACGCACGGCACTGCTATTTTATTCGTTTCCATTTATAATCCTGAAATGTTTATTTTAGAGTAAATTGTTCACAATTTATTATAATTCCACTTTTTATTCGTTCTTTGTTATTTTATTTTAAAACATATTTTTCATATTTTTCTTCATTTAATTGTTTGATGTAAATTTGTAAGTTTTGACATATGCAGACGATATACATGTTTTTACGGGAATTTTCCGATTTGGGACACAAAAATGTTATTTTATGACTTTTATCCAAATTCATTTGCCCGACTCGGTCCCACTCATTTTTCAAGCTCGAACCGCAAACATGTCCGGAAGTAATTTGTAACAGTCATAGTTCTACCCGGGAATGATATTCCCTTCTTTACAATTCTGTTTAACCATTTTATGCAATAAGGTACGGACCGAGATAGTGTAAACTGTAAAGATAGAAAATTTAAATTTTTAAATCATAAAATAATAAAATTTCGAGTTGGGCCCTTTTTACATTTTCATGAATGTCAGGAGTGCGAAGATAAGAATTAAGTTCTTATTCATATTTTTTGTAATAGGAAATTGGAATATAAGAATACCTACTAGTATATATTATATTAATATATGCATTATTCAATCATTATTTGTAATCGCGTGTCCAGCAAAATAATCCTTCGAAAACATATTTCTCATGCAACCCGTTACATTAACATTTATATAACACGTTAATTGAAGTTACATAACGTTTCAAATTGAAATATTATAGGAAAACATTTTATATAACATTTTACTTACGCTGCTTACGCCCTTATCGTTCGTCTTCATTTACATCGTTGCCATCAATTCTCTTCAATACATTTATTTTCTTTTTATAATATTGATGATGTATTATAAAAATGACAGGCTTTTATATATATACAAATCGAAATATACGGCATTAAGAACCAATTACGTTCCAGAAACGAAATCAAATATCGAATATCCAAAACTTATGATGATATTCCATTCTCTCATTATTGTTTTGATTCTATATACGTAGAGGAAATGAACGGGTTCTGGCTCAGCCTGCAAATGGGGATTTAACATGGAAGGCTGAAGGCTGGAAGGTGGGAAGGCTGGAAGGTTGCAAGGCTGGAAGGCTAAAAGACTGAAGGCTGCAAGGCTGATGGCTAGAAGGCAGGAAGGCAGGAAGGCAGGAAGGCTGGCATGCTGTATGTGTTCTAATGGGAGGCTGTTCTGGGTGTAGGTGGATTAAGTGGATCATATGTGGGGCCGCACATATAATCCACATATAATCCACTGAATCCACATAATAATCCACTTAATCCACATACATCCAGGAGAGCCTCCGAAATGCCGTAAAATTCAGAAAAATTGAATTTACCTGAAAGAAAAAGTGTGACGTTGTTAAATTTTTCTTCACCTCAGCCTCATCCGAACAAAATTCCTGGCTACGTGCTTGCTCCCATTAGAGCACAGACAACCTTCCAGCCTTCAGGCTTCCACTCCTCTGATACTTCTATATTTAGTATTTTTTGTCACAACTGCAAGATTAAAAATTATTTTGAAGCATAAGTATATTAATATTCATTTCAACCCGAAATTGTAACATGCGTCGAATTGGTATAATTATTTTAAGGGGTAGTACCCGATTAAATACTGGTAATTCAAGGATATATAATAAAATCGATAATCCAAGTTGTATTTACTTATTTTATGGATCATAATGTGGTCGGTCACCGTTGTACCCATGGTCACCTCATCAAATTTCCAGACAAACACCCATCAAACAACTTTTATTTCATTTCATTTCTTTTTGTATTGTTTGATGTCACTTGATTTTTTCACTTATTCTTGCATTATTATATTTCCCTCCATATATTTTTTATGACATTTCACAATACAATGGTACTTACTTTACCGATGTTGAAAAAATATACGCTGAGTGAAAAAAATATAATACTAAACGAGCAGGAAACGACTAAAAGTCCGGTTGGTCACGTGTCATGTGGCGTCGGCGTCGTCACAACACACACACGCGACGTCACACTTAGTATACTCCTTCCTGTTTTGATAATAATTATCCATTGACTATTACTTCCCTTATAACTGAAGTCACTATCACCTTGGTATTCTATCTATACCCTATAACCTAAAATTGATGGTATGCGACTGGACATGATGTTTACATTGAAATCAGAAAGTCGGAAAGTCGTAAATCGTAGGTAAGTACATAAGTCAATAAGTTAAAATTCTCTTAACAAATATTTGTGTCCGCATAAAGTAGCGCCATCACAAATTGTGACAGTATTGTGAACGAATTTGTGACTGTAGAATCGAAAGTAAGAAAATAAGCTTTATAAAATCAAGAAGATTACTTGTGCGAACCCTAACCTTAAAGTCAATAAGAAAATAAAAGATATTCGAATCCAACATTTAAAAGATAGTTTTGGTAACTACTCCTTTGACTGATTGATCTTTAATTGTCACAGTGTTGTCAATTTGCTCGTTGATCATTTATTCTATAATTGTACAGCCAGGCCACGAGCGTAGTTACACAAATTGGTGCCCAACCTAACAATAGCGCCCTCTGAAGCTCTGAGATTTATCGAAAACTGAACCAACACGTTATATATTAGTCTATATGTATATTAGTACTAATAATTCTGTCCTCAGGCAAATGTCGCTATATTTATATAGTTCAGAAAAAATGTCACAGTACTAATAAAGCACAAGTACGATTTAGGCAAGTTTACCCTACATACCTAAGCTGCAGACTTTTCCAATAAGTACTCCACGATAACTACACCCCTGACTGTAAGTGCAAACTTACGGTGTATAGCGCTATAGTCTATACAGCGACTCGGACTAGTGCTTTCAAAGTTCGGATCTATAAGGACATTAAGGACGAATTGAACACAAGAGGTTTCAAATTCGGACAATAGCCTTGTTCCATTTCACAAATTGCCCACTTATATGTCCAAATTGTTACAGTACCCACCTGTGCTAGTGCTACACTTTAGTGTTTTCACTCAGTGCCGCATTTGTTAAATTTTCTGTTAAAACTTAGCTACGACTAGAGATAGTTATATAAGGTACGGACATTTATTTTTAGACACTATTCCAATAAGTGTCCGAAAAAATGTCCGGACATTTTTTGATATTATATAATCATCAGACATTTTTCAAATAAATGATATTTTAGGACGAACACTTAAACGGACATAATTCATTTAGTTTTTTCTTTATAACAAAATCAGAATTAATAACAATGTTCTATTTTTAAGGTTAATTTGTGACCTTGAGGTTTTGTACCTGTATTTTGGTCCCAAATCAGTATATCCCCTATAATATCGTGTCGCGGTCGCACTTAAATGTCCTAAAAGTTTTATAATGGTCAAAATGGAAACTTTCCATCTACTTAGCTATATTCAATTTCTTTATCATTTAATTGAGATAAATAGCCCGGGCCTGTTTTCTTCTACATTTTAGGTTTTACTTATAGGCGTGCGCAGGAGATTTTATTAGAGTGCGCACAAACTTAAAATGTAACTGATATTCTAGACTCAAATTAATGTTTCCCGCCTCTACTATTGCGCCATCTACAACAATCCTAAGAGGGCAAAGTCAGCTGATTTGCTATTGCGTCAAAAATAAAGAGGAAAGAGTTAAATCTGAAAACATTAGGGTGTGCCAGTGCATACCCGGCACCCCCTGTGCGCACGCCTATTGTTTTACTTTGCTTAAGTCGATTAGTTAAAAGTCAGACTATAGTTAGTAGAGTCCATTCGTTAATACCTTCATCATGTCGACATGTGTTGTGTAATTTCTCTTAGTTTTTTTTGTTCTTATATTCTTTTTTTTTCATTACCTAGATAGTGTTCTCTTTATTTATGATCTTATATCTAGTAACACTAGGACCATTGTTTAGCTAGCTTCAGCCTCATCATGTATTGTCAATTAAGCATCATCATATAAAGACATTGCTTTACGTTAAGCCTCCACCATTTTCTTCAGTTCAGACATACAGTACCGTCGCCGGGATGTAGAACATTGTCTGCCTCAGTCTGCCTCAATGCGCAACTTAATCACAGAATAATACAAAAGGCTCACTTCGTGTCTTTCGGCAGTCATATTGTGTGGAGGTTTGAATTTCTAGGAAATTTAAATTTGTTATTTACATGTGAATTAAATTCAGATTTCCGGCGTTGTTTAACAATCTTCACACAACATGGCTGACTACACCGAAGGTCATCAAACTAAGCCTATCGATATTCAACTGAAAAGACACGAAGTGAACCTTCTGATAATATAACCAATTGGATGTTAAACATCTTAAACATTGAATTTAATCTTTTGGCTCAGCGCGCGATCAAGTCTTGCGGCTCAGGGAGCGATCAAGTATTTTGCCTCAGGGCGCGAACAAGTCTGGCAACGGCCCTGCACCTACAGTAAGATATACCTATCTATACCTATCAACAGAGTGCATTATATTTTCTTTTACTTGGTGCTTGATGGTTGGTTGTTCTTGTTGATTCACTTTGTTCATTTTGGACAAAGTGCAGAACGCATAATATACGGTGCCGCATGTAACAAACAGTTAACACAATGAGCGTATACCAGCGCTTCTCAAACTTTCCTATTTCGCGCCCCCCACCCCCCTTTTTAACCTTCAATAATTCTGCGGCCCAATACATAAAATAGAAGAGTATAACCCAAGAGACAGGAACTTATTTAACTAGATTTGGAAATATTAGCTACCTACGTTGCCGATACTTTGTTCATTTATTTCGTTTATTCGACGGCCCCCCATGTACAGTTTAGCCGTCCCCCTACCATGGGCCGCGCCCCACAGTTTGAGAAGCGCTGGCCTATACTTACCTATATGTGCTATAACTATAACGCATGAATAGAAGGAGCTCGTATATATTCTGATATAAAATAATAGATTGAAGCGAAGATGTAATGTAAGAAGAAACAAGAAGCAAGAAACGAGAAGCTACCATTAAGTAGTATGGCAAATGGTAGAGTGGCACATTGATGTTGATGATTAAATTACATTATCACACCTTTACCTTTAGTCTTTGGTAACGTAAGTAAGGAACTAATACGAACTAATAGACGCATTGTACTTACATGCTTCTGCAGTAACTACCGCGGGGATATTTTAAAATGGGTAATATCGCAGAACACCTAGAAACACTGCGGATGCAAATCTGTCAGAGTCAGGTTAAGAAGAAGAAGAGAAAACTAACAAAATTACAGACACTATCAACTAAATTTAAAATTTTATCAAAATTGAGTTTACTATAGGCTTGTTCCAACAATGCATCAAACTAGTTCCGAACTGTACGACGCATGAGCAGTTTTAAAAAAGCAGCGTTTTTTTTAAAACTGCTCATGCGTCGGACAGTTCCGAACTAGTTTGCTACTATGTTGGAACAAACCTTATATCTACTTAGGTAAGATACAGTAAAAAATTGCTCTATAACTGACTTTATCCTAGAACAATTGGTATAAGTATACTTGCTATTTATAGTTATAGCACTAATACTTAGGTGACTTGCTTGTCCTTCATATCGCCCCTCATCGCTAATTACCCATTCTCGACATCCTATATACTTGTCCACTCACTATACACTCAACAGAGTCTACAATTATTTTTAGTGCTTTTACACCGGATGGCTTTTACATTCACCCAGCCCAAACGAATGGACTGGATCTGGACATTAGGTATATGCGGACACGCATTTAGGAATTGTACCTATATAAGTAGTGAATTATAATTATCCACTAATCACTAATAACAATATATTATACCGTGCGTTTATTTTACCGTCGAACATAGCAAGTCCTATGTTCACAGCTAAAATAAACGAGTCCAACTCATGGCAGTGACGATTTCTATTGCTAAAGACACACCGACGGACGGAGAGAGAGAGTGGGTATGTGGGACAGACGACGACACACCACGATGACAAGTCAAAGCATCAGTGTGAAAGCTATTTCAGTGATTATTGGAAACTTCAAATCAAATATGATAAGGATCAACATGATCATAAAAATGAATTACATTGATGGTGCATCGCCACTGCCATGAGTTTGACTCGATTATTTTACTTGCAAACTTTGCGTACACTACGTGCGTAATGTTCGATGGTTAAATAAACGCTCTGTACCTATATAGGTATAAAAAGCTGGAAAAGTTTAAGTGGCCAAACTAATGTGAAATGTCTCTAACTAAAGTATACAACAACTATACCTACATATATAGGTATTAGAAAAGTTGATGTAAACAGGGCGGATTTTGTTTTTATTGGGCCCCAAATGGTCAACCTTTTGACGGCCCTGCACTTCCTATATAGTTGAGTGTAAATTTTTTTTAAATAAAATTTAATCCTTAGAGCTTAATGAAAAATTTAAAAACATATCTGACATTTGGGGGTCGCTTCCACCTGCTGTGTGGAAATCCGCCACTGGCGTTGTAAAAGTAATGGAAACAATCAAAATGTTTTCAGCGCCCCGTTAAATTATGATTGTGATGAAAAAACCTTTTTTCAGTGAGTTATTTAGGTACTTTCAAGTGTTCTGCGTTGTGTTATAATTTGATAACAACAATGATTAGAAAATATATAAAAGTAACTCATAATGGAAATAGTAAAGTATAGTTATAGGAATTGAAAGTTGCTACTCTTCATATGATCAGGTAGGTAAATGTATGTCCAAATATTGTAATTGTGCCACTCTATACTGCGTTCGCCGAACACATTAAGTAAGTTCTCCTCCCACAAATGCGAGCCTGTTACATGCAATTCGTATTTGTCAAACATGTCAATGTCAAGTTTTATTATGAACGACATCGTTTATTTTTTTTGAACTTTTGAATTCTAGCGCTTGTTTTTATAATGTTTAATGTGTGGAACAGGTTGCTGAGCTCGCAATCAAAGGGCCTACTAGTAATGTACTTACTGAATGTGTTCGGCGAACGCAGTATATTCTATATTAAACAATTATATGTTTGAATATTTTAATCAATCAGTTATTTTCTTAAAGATTTTGAGTGAAAATAATTTTTTCCACGACCACTACGAAAAATTAACAAATACGCACAAACAGCAGGCGCGGCGATGAAAACGAGTCTTTACGAATTTTACGATCATTCACCACGAACATTAGTGACGTACATTGAAGGTGTTAGATAATGGGACATGGAAAACAGAATCGCACATAACGAAGTTGTCAACGATATAGCAATAAGCAACTTTTCACTCTAGATACGTAATATACTATTTTGGACTTTTGAATTAATATTCCCATTATTTCATAGTTTTTTATCATAAAAATAATTATACTTACTTAATTTGAAGTACACTAATAACTAACACCTAATAACATATTACTTAATTGCTTTCAAAGTGAGGCCATAATATTAATATTATAACAAAAACAAAAAAGTATAGATACACAAAAAAAAACATTTCAAAAATGAACAAGTAGGTACTTACTTATTTCTGATGGCTTGTTCATATATTTATGGATTACTTATTATGCAAATGAAAGGTAATTTAAGATGTTTACTAAGAATACTAATCATATACATAATTACACAGGGTGTTTGGTTTTAAGTTATAATATTTTTCTAACGCCTTAACCATATAACACATTCATCAGTAATTCTTGGCTTGGCGTTGCTGTCATGTCGTATTTCAATTTCAATTATCAGCATAAGCATATTTCATATTCCATATTTTATATATGATAGAATGAAGATGTTTATCAGCATAATGGATCCCATCTGTAATTGCCTTCCGTTCAACTCTTAATATTATGCGGTTCGTATAACAATTAACATTATTCGCGTTCACCGATTGCCCGCCCGCTACTTATAGCTGCGCATTAGCTATTCAGGACGGTCGGTTATTTATGACGTTGCTTAATATTACTCAAATTTATATACAGCTTGTTCCAGTAAATGTAAATACTTTGCGGAATATTTCAGTATAAATCCAATTCCATCCGGTTCGAAGGCCCAGTGTTTTATCTGTGGAAATTAATAATTAAGTACCTATGTCTTTATCAAGAAACGCTAAAATTATACCTAAGTATATGAGTTAATATACCTAATATTGGTTTTCTTTCCATCCGGTTCGAAGGACAAGTGTTTTATCTGTGGAAATTAATAATTATGTCTTTATGAAGAAATTATATATATATAATTATACCTAGGTATATGAGTTAATAAATATAATGTTGGTTTGGTTTCCATCCGGTTCGAAGGACGCTAAAATTAAAATATAAGTTAATATGTTATTGTTTTTTTGAAATATCAATAATTATATTTTACTTTTAATCTTATAAGAGAATAAGGTATATTTTCATTGATCATCAGTGGCTCTTTGACACATAAGTATATTAACGATATTATTCATAAGAATCCTTATAACTCATAACAGTCATAACCATAAGCGATCACTAAGAAAAACGAAAATAAAACGCGCAGACGGCCGTCGAGGACGGTTGCAAGATGGTGCTCGCCGATATGAATAAATTAGTTACGTTATGTTACTTTATATATATATATATATATACTTACTTATATTCGTTCATATACCTACTATACTTATATATACCGTGCGATTATTTTAACGTCGAACATAGCATGTCCTATGTTCGCAGCTAAAATAAACCATATGTTCCTATGTTCGCCGGTAAAATAAACGAGTCAACCTCATGGCAAATGGGGATTTGTATTGCTACAGACACACCGACGGACTGGGAGAGAGTGGGGATGACAATGTATTGTACTGGCGGAAAGTATTGGGTTTTCAGGATATTTTATGGAAAATAAATCGCGAACAATCCGCAGACTATTATTTCGTGTGTACATTTTTATTATTTCCACCTTTTTTCGGTTGTGTACATGATTGATGAAGAATTTGTAAACAATAAATTCAAATTATGACAAGGAACAAAATTGACAACTGACAGTAAAGGTATGATCATACAAATAAATTACTTTGATTGTGCCTCGCCCTGCCCAGATCCCCACGGCTATGAGTTTGACTCATTATTTATTTTACCATCGTACATAGGAACATAGCACATGCTATATGTTCGACGGTAAAATAATCGCACGGTATATGTGTATAATATAAAAGGATCAGTTATATACCTATAAAGTAATGAAAAAGAGCAAATCACGACGTCCATTTCGACCATTTCCATTCTGCTTGTTAAAAGTTTTTTAAAAAAAATTTCTTTTCCATTTGCCGCTGGCCTTTGAGTTTTGTGGGCTTTAATATGACTCTATTATATATTAGGTATGTTTTTTACTTAACATCTCATTCTTATATACACTTTTTAAAAAAAAAATTCTTGCTTTTTGCTCCGCCTCTTCCATATAGAGCTTCTCTGGCCCATCAATAAACCTAAAAATATCCACGAATGTAGGAATCTACGAATAAAATTATTATACCAATATTAATGTCGGCATATAGATAGGTTGCTAAAGTTGTAAAAGTCATCCACATCCAAATCTACATTTTACCAATGTCCAATATTTCTATGATTAACTTCTTACCGCTAATGCATTTCTTTTTATGTTCATTTTTTTTTCTTGGACGATATGAATAATTCTTGTAAGGCTGCATGAAGATAGAATAAAAGATATAAGATAATAGGTATAAGGGATGTTATGAAGGGTAAAGGGTGTTTTTAGAATAATACCTACCTATAGAGAGGGAGTTGTTATTGCAGGGTGAGGGCACGCGATAGTCATCGAGATTTTTAGATCAATTTTGAGATTATTCTACTTCTTAGTGTTACATTACTTAAAATTTTTGCTTTTGACGATTTTTTGACGTTTGTAAGAATTTCTTTATCTTGCATGGTTGAGAGACAATTAGGTATGTACTTTTCTGTTAATGGTTTATGTCTAATGTCTATCTTCCCATACTTACTTGAAGATTACTCATCAAAAATGGTTAAACTAGATTTTGGCAATTTCCAATTTTTCTACTTCAATTACCTAGATATTATCTTAAAATGCAAAATTTATCATGTGTCAAATCTTTCGTAAATTAACAACTCTGAAAAAGAGGCAGGATGCCATACGGGGGGCAAGAACAAGGAGGTTATCAAAAGAATCACTCCACCTATATTAAAAAACAAATAGAAAACGCAAAATTACCATAATAGACTTATCGCCAGGGGGACAACCGCCCCACTCGCCCCACCCTGCCTAAGCACATGCAAGCTCTTCTTATATACTTAAATATTTATGAAATTGCAAGACAATGACAGGGACAGCTAAAAAAAGTATTTTTTTTTTATTCAAGTCTCAAATCGAGGATTTCAGATCTTCTTTCGTTGGGTGCTGACTGCAGGCTTGGGGGCTTGCGGCCATTATCGTTGCTTTGTGTTTTTGCTCATCCTTTGCTGTGTCGTCACCAAGTAAATTTTTAAACTTCAATGACCGGATGTGTCGTGCAGAAGTGGCAAGATATAGTGTAGTGAACCACAACGTCAGGCGCCTCATAATCATAAAACGGCGCCTTCACCGACACCAATGCCAAATTTGTATCTATGTACTTCTTTTTTTTTCAATCAGTTTATACGTTCATTCGGAATTCTAGTACTTATAGTTAGTTATAGAACGGTTATAGTTACTTACATTCCCTTCAGTCATTGCTCAAAACTATCAAAACTCATAAAGTAAACAAAGAGCATTTTAATGACGTTACGTGTTTTCACGATTTGCGAAATATCATCTTATGTCGGCAGATCGACTCGTCTGTACTATCTAGAAATACCAATATACCGTGCGATTATTTTACCGTCGAACATATAGCATGTGCTAGGTTCCTATGTTCGACCGTAAAATAAATAACAAGTCAAACTCATGGCTGTGGGGATCTGGGTAGGGGCAATGCACGATCAAAGTAATTTGTGTGATTATACCTTTACTGTCAGTTGTCAATTTTGTTCCTTGTGATAATTTGAATTGCTGGTTTACAAATTCTTCATCAATCATGTACACAACTGAAAGAAAGGTGGAAATAATAAAAAATGTACGCACGAAATAATAGTCTGCGGATTGTTCGCGATTTATTTTCCATAAAATATTCTGAAAAGCCAATACCTTCCGACAGTACAACACATTGTCATCCCCACTCTATCCCCGTCCGTCGGTGTGTCTGAAGCAATACAAATCCCAGTTGCCATGAGTTTGACTCGTTTACTTTACCGTCGAACATAGGAACATGGCACATGCTATGTTCGACGGTAAAAAAATCGCACGGTATAGGTATATTAGTGTGGTAAAGCAAAATATTACATTACAGACATGATTTCACTCACTAGTCACTATATAGCAATAGCTGAATAATAAGTAATACTTGCAGTAACATTTGCTGTAGCTAGACTGTCGTAAGCTTACATTCGCCGATAAGATATGTAATTGATAAGTAAGTTTAAAAGTCTCGGGTTTTATGCAAACTTTGTATATCTACTTATGCTGAAACATATGTTATGTCATAAGTGTACAATTCTAAATACCTATATGTGTATATTTACCTTTACAAGAATACAAATCAATTTATTTGTGTATATATAGATATACTGCTACAGGTATATAAATACATCTCTTTCAAGTCAATCAATGTAATATACCAATGATAATACTAAATGATGACTGATGACTCTATATACCTACATCACAAGCACCGATGAATAGGGTATAAGTATACATACTAGATGTAGGTAAAGAATGTACTAAAAGAAAAGGTCTGTTTGTTAGTCAGTCCTAGTGCGCCCTGAACTGCTCTGATAGGCAGCACCGCGAAGTGCAGTCAGTGCCCAGTGTATTCGGTGCAGTAGCGTTTGTTACTCAGTTCCTGACAGTCCCGGGCAGACAGCACTCATACTGTCTCGAGAGGAGGTACATGCTAGTGCAGGCATCAGTACTGAATTATGACCAATGCGTTTTGGTAATTGCGAGCGAGAGTTTTTGTGGATTTTTTAATTAGTTAAAGTGGAAACAGGTATAGTTTGACCGTCTATTCTAGCACTACACTGAATCTTACTGGATAACAAACAAACCTAAATTGTTAATATAGGTACAAGAATAAAACAGAAACTTAATTGATTTCACCTGTAAACAATAAATTAATGAAATGAAAAAATGAGTATAGGTATTTATTGACAACAGAAAAGTAAACCATTACAAGGATGACAAGACAAGTATTTTCATAAAAAGAATTTGAGAATTCTTATATTTTATAAGAAAACAGAAGTTGCATAAGTACAAGTACCTAAGTAGGTACTTACTTTAAAAACGAAGTATACCTATAAGTAAAGAAACTTGCAAACGTTAAAGTGGCAACAGGTATTGTGTGCATATCCACTATGGTGCATTGACCGTATATTCCAGCACTACACTGAAACTTACTGGATAACAAACAAACCTAATTTGTTAATATAGGTACAAGAGTAAAACATAAACTTAATTGATTTCACCTATAAACAATAAATTAATGAAATAAAAAAATAGGTATGTTTATTGACAACAGAAAAGTAAACCATTATACAAAGATGACAAAGCAAGTATTTTAATAAAAAGAATTTGAGAATAGCAAAATATTCTTATATTTTATAAGAAAACAGAAGTTGCATAAGTACAAGTACCTAAGTAGGTACTTACTTTAAAAACTAAGTATACCTATCCTATATAAGTAAAAAAGCAGAAAACTTTTCATTTTCATTCTGCTTGTGCGCCATTGCATATACTTAATAAATATTAAAAGATAAAACATAATAATTGTCGTTCCGATGGTATCATGGCTCGTTTAACTAAACGCCTTGTCCTTATCGTTACGGGTTGACATATTGAATGTGCGCGCATCGCATAAGGGTGCGTTGTTGCATTTGTGGCTCTTTTTTTTCTTGCATCTCTATAGGTAAGTATATAGTTCTTTGAAGCATTCAAGCATACAAGCATTCAAGAAAAGAAACAAACAGGAGCGTTATATGTACATTATATATGTGGAATCTGGAATAGATAACACATTTACGCATCACAGAATCATATGTATGAGGATAACGCCCCGTGCGGTCCCATAATCATCATGTAGGTATACATGTAAGATAAGTATATTATTATCGCATTAGAGTAAGTATACATTTAGGAATTGCATTTGAGATAACTTTACCTCATCTTTGTGCCCATTTTAAGCAAGTTGAATGCAAAAGCTGCGAGCCAAATTCTTGGCAGTATCAAGGAAAAGTAAAAAGTAATGCGGAAGAGTCATAACTATGGTAACAAAACAATAAGAATAAACTGTGCGGAAAAGTGACAAACTTGTCACACATCGAACAATCTGAAAAAGTATATGCAACTCAAACAACAATTGTCAGTAAAATCATAGAACATAGAATGAATAGAATGATAAAGAAGGAGATGGACTAAAGTGTTACGTTATGGATATAACGTAAAAGTTTTATGATGGTTATGTTAGAGAATAGACTATAGAGAGACTATATAGAGACAATAGAGGGACTATAGAGATCAATTGTCAGTAAAATCATAGAACATAGAATGAATAGAATGATAAAGAAGGAGATGGACTGAAGTGTTACGTTATGGATATAGCGTAAAAGTTTTATGATGGTTATGTTATAGACTATAGAGGGACTATAGAGGGACTATAGAGATTGGCGGAATGCTCTTTTAGGTACTATTTATAGTTTTGAGATTTATATAAGTAGAGCTTTTAGATAGGTATAGGTATGGTTAGTTGCTCACTTTTGCTAGATCCCCATTCCCCTTCATTTGTTACCTATATTCGGTAGCCACAATAGACAACACGGCCGAAAACGAAACAACAGCAAGATAATCCCTGATCCCTGTATAATATACTAGGCGATGATGCATATCTATACCTACGTACCTATATAGATGTAATATCTGGTGATGCAACGATTATATGAATTTGATTGAATACATGCAGTCTAGCGTTTTTCAGTTTTTATCTCTATCTGTCTGTTTCTATTTCCACGTGAATTATTCTACTTACATGAATACGCACGCATCACATCTATCTCTATGTGGCGAGAGAAAAGCAAAAAGTATATAGATATAACAAAACTCGTCATGCGGACGCAAATATGGTTGAGGTTTTAGTTCTGGGTCTGACGATTTCGGATTTGTTAACTTGTGCGGAAAAATGTCGTCTCGTTCTTTTCGCAGGCCTATTCAATAGGTACATACCTAACCTATATACCTATAGTAATAAAACGGTAGCACCTTTCCGATGTTGTTTGCTACACTTCAACGCTTGTTTTATATATAAATATAAGTACATTTTAAAATGGAAATCTGGTTTGCGCAAAAAAATATAGAAAACGAAATAAAATAGATGAAAAACACTGGAACAATACAAAAAATTACCTATACTTACCTGCCCAGGAGTACGATTAAAATTACCATACTTTCTAATTGCACAGTTAATCCTCTTAAGAAATAAAAATTATAAAATTGCACGGAAAAATAGGGAGCAAATTCTTGCAACATTCTGTATGATTAGGTATAGATATAGGTACCTAATAAAATTATCATTAACCTTGTCCTTGTTTAATGTTTGCACAAGTCACATGTGCGACGTTTTTATCTCTTGAAGTTGTATTTCTTTTTATCTTTTTATTTTCACTATTTACTTTTACATTCTCATAACATAATCTTGTGTTTACCTTTGCGTGTACTAATAAGTACAATTTGTGCACACATTTTTATCGAAAATTTAGGTATTTAGTTAAATTTTGGACAAAACGATAGATATTCCTAAAAGTGCAATTCTCAAGCTATGTCATTACGTTACCAATACTGTAATGGCCAATACTTTATACCTTTATATATATATAAGTGTTATATAAATAAAGTCAAATGACTATTCACCACAGTGCTGTAATGAGCTGTCAAGAAGGTTAGTGCACTTTTTAAATAAAGTATATCCTAAGCCTACTCTACCCTTTCGAGTGTGAGACTTCATGTGTTTTTGTATTTCCATGTTACTACAATTGACAGTATACACATCTATTGAACACAGTCGACACAATTGTCTCGGCCTGGGATTTGAACCCATGACCCCCAGATCAACAATATAACAATATAACCGGTTGAGCTACCAAGCCTATATTAAATAAAGTAATGCTATTAAAATAAAAGTGACATTCAATCAGGACTATGGTACCTACCAACCAATTTACTAAACTATTCGAAATTCCCTAATACCTACACTGTTAAAAACTTATGTTTATCATATATAAAATTTACATTTTTGTGTAAATCTGATTGACATTACATGAATCATGTAACTTTATACATCTTTATAAGTAAAGTTACATGATTCATGTAATGTCAATCAAATTTACACAAAAATGTAAATTTTACATATAAAAACCATGTATCTATTATTACATAAATTTTTAACAGTGTACTTATAGTTTAACTTTAACGTATAAGGCGAGTATATAGGCGAGTTTTTTGGACTTGTTCTTCTTTGTTGATACGATGAAGTCACACATCACACAATTTTATATAAACGCATTATAATTGCGCAGACATTCGCATATGAATCGTTTCATATAAGTAAATGATAAGATTATGTTGTAGATAAGCGTGATTGCGAACATTTCGAATGAATTTAAAAAATGTAAATATAATAGTACATGAAGAACATGCTCTATATTAAGTACCTATATATCTCTTTATATATTTATATATTATATATGTATATTATTTTATCCGCGACGACCACCTAAAACAGCGATTATTAGGTGTATGTGCAGGCACATATAGCTCACATTAACACCACTCGCGAATAATGAGCTTAACACAAATCAATAATAGCTGGTCATTATTCCTCTAAAGGTTTTTTCTTAAGTCAAGCAGAACGTTTGCCTGGATTCAATAATGA
>JARJEB010017126.1:0-14588 GCA_030264535.1 Liometoxenus newtonarum | reverse complement strand
TTTATTCGAATATTTTTCCCCGTACAGGGGGAACAATATTAAGCCATAAAATCAGAGGACGCCAAAAAAGTGTGTGTTCTAGCAAGAGAGGTAGAACAGAAAATTTTATATAGATTGTTCCTATAAAAGTTTTCGAACAGCTTTGCTAGGCTTAAAACTATTATAGAGTAAAGGATCAGTTAGGTGGAAGAAATAAAATATTTCAGAATAGATTATTACAATTAATGCTTGCAATTAAACTAAACGATGTTTAATGGCAATTGAGAGGCTACGACCGGTTTCGATCAAAAACGGATACGCTGCAAATACACACAAAGAATAAATTGTAAGTGTTTTTTGTCAAAATATACAATTTATACTTTGTGCGTTTTTGGAGTGGCTCTGTTTTACCTAATGACGATCATTGTTGATCGAAACCGGTCTTAGCCTTTCAATTACCATTAAACATCTTTTACTGGTGTTGCAAGCATTAATTTGAGACACCCCCTCTATTTTGAAATAATATAATTATGATTAAACTAACTTACCTTAAGTGAAGTTCTATCATAATTTTATTTCACGCATCTTTCTTCAGACTAAATTGTAGTACCTCCACTTGTCACTTGTCACCAGAATAATAATACTTATATATAATAATAGCTTTAACCAATCTGTAGATATCTCAATGGTTTTGCTCCAGTTCGTTTTGTTCGAGCGAAATTACGTACGCTTTTTACTCGTTCATTGTCTAACCGACCTGTCTTCGATTCAGAGGATCATAACAACGCCAGGAGAAAGTTTGTCGAAGAAATGAATGCGTTTGCCCTTCAGGGGGTCGTAAAAATTATCTAAGCCGTTAAAAACAAGCACCGGGAGATCGGAACATTTAAAAAAAAATTAAAAAAATAAAAGTGAATGAAACAAAAAAGATTATCATGCAGAAAAAGAAAACCATGGACCTGAATATGCTTACACAATGAAGAATACTTGCTCGAACGTTAATCAAATTTTTGTTTTATTTTCGTTTTCGTTATTTCTATGCCAAGTTTTCCTTCAAACTTCAACTCCTAACCTTAGTAAACACTCAGCACCCAAAACATCTTTCATCTTTCATTCAGTTTTTGTTTTATGCAGTCCTGTTCGGTTCGCTGGGAGTTATTTTACGTATAAGTTTAGTTCGTCATCGTTAAATTAACTATTCTTTATAACTTTTAGTCTATTTAACCATTTTAACTTTTACAACCTCAACTTTTACAACAAAGTCTCGTCTTAAAGCCATAAAACGTTAAAAATTAGAAAGTCAGGAAAATAGAAACTTTCGTTAAGACTATTATTTTACAAAATAATAAAATATACGAAAATTGGATGTTATAAGATAAAATGGAATAAAAGTGGTGCTAGAAACATTGTAGACAAAATTTAAGTATCAGTAATAGTCCAATAACGATAGAAGACACTCGACTCGATCCAGATATTTTCTAATGTCGTGAAAGTCCGTGCAATCGCCCAAGTTCATTTACTTTTATTTCACTCATCAACACATTTGTCCAACGACCATCCTAAAAGCAAATGGGACTTATTTCATTTTTATATAACAAAATATCTATTTCGAACAATACAGAAGACATGGTTGTTCATTTCGATCGCGAACGGCCCCGAAAGAGATTGCCCGCCTGGTGGCCTATAGTGCGCCGCCTATTATTTTATACCCAATCAATTACTTGATGCATTTTTCGGTTATAACATAATTCGGTAATTGAATAAATTTGTAAATGGAAAATCGCTAAGTCAATGATAATTAAGGACTAGGTTTGAATTATAAAGAAATTTGTAATGTACATGTGGGTAATCTGCATTAATCTAACCCTTGACTTGACGAGTTTTCTTTTTCCGATTCTAATAACGAAGCCAAGAAAAACCAGCCACGCCGGCAGTTCCATCAAATGAACTAGAACTAATCGAATTTTGTGCGGGTCGACGAAACCGAAACTCTCTAACTCTCAACCAATTATTGAAGATCGAAACAAAATGTATAAGAACGACGAGAATAAGGACAAAAGCTTCCAAGGATATTTAACAATACAATATAAGTGAATGCAAATTCTATTGTTTTCACATCAAAATCCTCTTTGAGAATTTCGTCTCTCATTCGACAGTAATTTCCATTGCCATTATTGTTTTCATTTAGGTAACTTATTTCTTCATTAAACCTTGTTAGTCTTTATTATTTCATCATTTCAGTATCGTCTTAATCAAATTTCGTTTATCGTTCCACTTATTTTTACGTTTTCCGTTAATTTGGTGTTGTCGTTTTCAGAGCGGAAATTTTAAAATTTGAAACCACTCTTCCGATATATCCTTCTTGTATGCGCTTATCAAAATCTAATTTGCGTTATAAGCCTTGTATTCTATTCTAAATGATATCCTCGGAGTCCTCGTCTAGGACTATAGGAAATTGCATATCATTTGATGCTTCTGCTTCTTTCCGTCGTTCTTTTCCACGGTTGGTTATCGAGTGCACTCGAGCGGCGAAAAAATCACTAGACTATCATAAATTAAAGAATGCTGACACATTTAGGGCTCGACTATACGTAGAAACGATGGAATAAAGTAGAACGAAAAGATGGAAAAAGACCTAAGAAGGAGTCAACTTACTTACTATACCGCTTTCATAGCAGTATTGAGGCAATTATTCTTTAACCAAAACCACACCAACTCAAGGACTTTATACGAAATGTTAATACGCAGAAATTTAGTAAACTTTCTGCTTTAATCTGTATTTGTCTCCTTATCCTTATGGAGTATCCAGTATATTAGGATAACATGAACTGTTCCCTTGAGCCGGTTGACCGACCACTGAAATATGAATACGTTCAACGTCCTCAACTCCAATCTTTGAAAAAAGGAGGGATCAGTGACTAGCCAAGCCTAAATCTAGACAAAATTTACAAGCGGAAGATATAAATTAAGAAGAATATGCTCGATAATAGCTTTGAGCACTCTACGGATAAGAATAAGAAAGCAAACTGTTTTGTTGAAAATTTAGAACCATGAGTCGGCAAAAATTTTTATGATTGCCTACAAAAAAATATGTCCAGAAGTTTCTGAGTAATAGCGTTGATAGTTTGGCCAGAAAGAGGAAAGGTACGAATTTAACATAGACATTGCGCATTTTGTTACCTTAAGTTATCGTCGAAAGGATTTTAACTATTCTGGGCGTCCCCGTATGAAGCGAAAACAGATTGGCTTAATCAGTGGCTGCAGTCCGCCGACGTTCAAAGTCCTTCTTTTAGGTCAGAGGAGAACTTTAATCCTAAATGAAAAACAAGCACAAGCTTCGAAAGATGTAAAAGATGTAAAAAGGTAATTAAATCGTCGCAAGGTACTTCATCAGCCGCACGACACTGTAACTTCGCTTATAAGTAAGTAAGTACCTACACTTCTTGAAAACTTGCAGGATGGAATACGGAAGACTTCTTAATTAGGATCAGAACTAAGTCCATAAAGAAGAAATCATGTAAAAATGCGAGGAAAAAGTTATGAAACCTCGAAAAAATTTAGTTGAAATTAAAACTAAAGGTTCATAAAGTTCTGCGTCACGTATATAAAGTAATTTGTTAAAAGTATGCAATGATTCTAAAAAGAACACAAAAAGACTAAAAAGAACGAAAGGATTTCTGAATCTGTGAGACTGTGCCATTCATCAGAATAAAACATGAAACATGCGTATTCCTAACAATTTAATGGAGCGAAATCCTTCGTACTTTTTAAGAACTTTCGTACATGAGGCTTCATAATACCTATCATAAAAATAACACGCCGGTTGTGGCCGACGGTAAAAGAGGATGGAAAACCTGGGAAATAGAAGAGAAGAAAGTCAAAGAAATGAAGCTTTAAATTGCTGAAGCTGAGAAAACTGACTTTTCGCTAAAAAAAACATAATCCAAAAGTAGTGAAAGAAATGTCTTTTAATAATTCCCTATCTACGAGGACGGAGGATAATATTATATTACTCTTTGAAAATTTATTGTATACATTTTCATGTGATATTCATATTTTATCCTGTCCCCTGTGGATTTGACTTTATTGTTACTTGTTACTTTCACTAACTAAATGAAGGCCCTAACCTTATAATGATAAAGGATGAAAATCAGGTCCTAACATGTGTATCTAATAACAAGTTGTCCCAAGCTTGGCACTTGTTCACCGCATTCGGATATATTTAAGCATAATTATGCACCAAAATTTAATGGTGTAAATTCCAGCGTTTATATTTGCGGGCACAACGGGGACGCTCAGATTTCCCTAATGTGTTGTAATATGCAACCCTTTCCACGAATTTGCATGGGTTTTGACCTTCGAGCAGATTTTATTAGGGAATATCGTAAAATTCAATTTTGTCTCGCTCAACATTAACCAACACGATCTAAACCTAATTGAGTTTATGTTTACAATAAAGACCTGCGAAAACTAGAAACAATTGTTTACAATAAAGACCTGCGGAAACTAGAAAGTATAAAAAAGTTCCAGTAGTCGTATCGTAGATTGTAATGTCATTTGAGATAAAATGACGTTTTCATGATTCCCAAGACGTGTTTTAAGAAGTATTAGTAAAAATGTGAGGTGAACCCTAAAGTGATCAAGTTCTGTCGGCGACTCAACTTTTTGGTTGGGTTACCTTATATGTGAGTACCTATCGTATACGCTTTAGTTAAACTTTTCGTCTCGCCCACTCTCATATCCAGCAATCGTCTGACAGAGCGGAAATTTACATATAGAAGAGTAATCTGGGACCGCAGAAGTTCTTCGCAGTTATCGTGATTTACACCTTAAGCCCAGAGCATATTCGTTTCTATAAGGAGTATAAGGAATTCCAGAATACTCGATTCTGGCGAATGTGCGCTCGATGAAAACCAAGTTTGGTTTCGTTAAGGCAAGAACAAAAAGAAATTTTAAAGTAAAAAAAAAGATATGGCACAATCTTCAAGAAAAAGTCAAGGATAA
The DNA here is from genome assembly GCA_030264535.1 of Liometoxenus newtonarum. Classification (NCBI taxonomy): domain Eukaryota; kingdom Metazoa; phylum Arthropoda; class Insecta; order Coleoptera; family Staphylinidae; genus Liometoxenus; species Liometoxenus newtonarum. The sequence goes on along the minus strand of JARJEB010017126.1, from coordinate 9,605 downwards.
AATTTTTTCTCTTTCTTTGGTTTCTTTTTTATTTTATCTCAAAAAATATGTTATTTTCTAAGTCTGAACAAATTTAACTTTGCCACCATTTTTTTGACGTTGACGACGTGCATTCCGTATACATGGTGTTTCAGGAGTCCGCAATTAAAAATAAAAATGTTACAAGAACCTGTTAACGCTAGGATAAGTTAAACTTATCAATTCTGATAATGATCTTTTTACAGTAACTTTAAAATATTTATATTCCTTATTAGTGTTCATTAATTGCTTCTATTCGGGAACATGTTGTACAATTCCTAGTTGGGGTTCGAGAAGGACTTCTTAAAGAAGTGGAAGCGAAGTTTGCGAAAATCTACGCACGGATAAGATAGTCAGGGAACTCTACCTGAGGCCATATTTGTGATACTTCTTGTGAATACTAAAATAGTCGTCATAAAAAATCTTGAATCGTTTTACTAGATATTTCTAGATTATTCAACAATAACTGGTAAAATACCATTAATTTTTTTTTAAATGAATATTGTGGGAATACATTAAGATACGCAACGTCTGTGTTTAAATTCGTACCAAGCTAACATAGTGTTACCCCAGCGCCACCTTTCTTCTAAGGTTGCGAAGGTGTCACCCCAGAAGTGCGTCCAGGTTATGCTGCAGGTGTATATGAGACAACATTAGCGGTTCTCCACAGACTTGTAATAATTTTTGCTCCGATTGTACCAGCGACTCTACTAAAGCAAGATTAACCACGCCTACCTGGAAACTTGTATGCGTCTTTCGACTGTGACAGAATATTGTCAATAAAACTGTTAATAATAGATATTTATAGATTATTCAACAATAACTGATAAAATACCTTTTTTTTTAAATGAAAATTGTGGGAATACATTAAGATACGCAAGGTCTGTGTTTAAATTCGTACCAAGCTAACATAGTGTTACCCCAGCGCCACCTTTCTTCTAAGGTTGCGAAGGTGTCACCCCAGAAGTGCGTCCAGATTATGCTGCAGGTGTATATGAGGCAACATTAGCGGTTCTGCACAGACTTGTAATAATTTTTGCTCCGATTGTACCAGCGACTCTGCTAAAGCAAGATTAACCACGCCTACCTGGAAACTTGTATGCTTCTTTCGACTGCGACAGTGTATTGTCAATAAAACTGTTAATAATAGATATTTTTAGATTATTCAACAATAACTGATAAAATACCATTAAATTTTTTTTAATGAAGATTGGGGGAATACATTAAGATAGGCAACGTCTGTGTTTAAATTCGTACCAAGTTAACATAGTCTTACCCCAGCGCCACCTTTCTTTTTAGGTTGCGAAGGTGTCACCCCAGAAGTGCGTCCAGGTTATGCTGCAGGTGTATATGAGACAACATTAGCGGTTCTGCACAGACTTGTAATAATTTTTGCTCCGATTGTACCAGCGACTTTACTAAAGCAAGATTAACCACGCCTACCTGGAAACTTGTATGCTTCTTTCGACTGTGACAGTATATTGTCAATAAAACTGTTAATATCGTAAAAGAATAGGAACATTTGCGATTTTTAACTTCTTATTTTCTTATTACGTTTTATCCTTGTATTCTTATATTATTATTTCTTATTTTCTCTTTGTCCCTGGGATTTTCTACACTTGAAGCAAACATAAAACGTTTATATCACCAAGAAGACTACTCGAAAAGGGATAAACCCTTAAAAAAGCAATGAAAAAACAACATTGGCAAGCATATTTTTGATTTCTTTACTTTTCTTTCCTTACATCTTCTTAATAAAAAGCAAAAATACAAGAAACCTAAAGTTACAAAAAAAACAAAATTGAATATCAAATGATCTCATTGGAAATGAGAAAAAATAATAAAACGTATATTTTTAAATATCCGATTTTTCTTATTTTAACCATTCAAAATTTGATCCTTACTTGAAAAAGTTGTTGCAGTGTATCAACGTATAAGACTTTCCGAGATTCGACTCTTTAGTGTATAAGCTTTGAGTTTGAGTACTTTACTTTTTGGTTGCAGAAAGTTCGAGAGACACGTTTGTACATTTATTTATATTATTATTATTATTATCATTTCCTCTAATGCGCTTTTCCCGTACTCACATAGTTGCGAAATGAAAACTTATCGCTCGTGGCCCTTTACTTATTTGTACGCAGTCTGGGCAATATACCAACTTGCTGGAAATGTTGAAATAAGAGTTGCCAGTTATAAATACGCGTTTGTGAATCGTGATTGCAATGGTTACTGGAATAAATAAGGATAAAGTGTGAACGATTAATAAAACGAGTAGTAATCAAGAAGAAGGAAATCATAAAATTTACATCTGCATGAATGCTGTAACAAAGAGGATGGGTTTCAGGTCTGTCAAAACGAAAAACATGGACGATCCCTCGGAAGGCTTACCTAAAACAGCAGGCGCGATTCCGAAACGCTACAGGAACATCAATTCCCATGCCCGATAACGAGCCACAAACAATAGTCTGGCGAAGTTACGGTGCAAAAGAAAGGACCCGTGCGGCTGCTGGCTATTGTCAAAACGAACACGTCCAAGGTAACGCGAACGGAAGCGAAGAGGAATGCCGGACTGGCTGCCTATAATGCGCAGCCAGTTTTTTTTATTAATGCTTTAGATTTTTGCGTTATGTATGACAAAATAGAAACAATCTAAAGAATTTTTCCTCAGAATGAATATGCCAAAATTCAATAAATAGTTTATATTTATATATTTAATATTTTTTGAGTTGTATTTATTAATAATTACCTTCCAATTTAAAGCCTAGGTTAATTAAATTGAGTTAAAACGATGTACAAAGGGAATATGAATAGGAAACTAATAAAACAAAATATCGTAAATGCTGGTTTTTGGTCGTAAATTACGACAATATGGCCATTACCAATGTTCTTGCAAAGAGAACGAAATGAAGGCAACAGGACCGTCTTTAACTTCTATTTCCTATTTTAAAGGCAATATTTTTTCCAGTTACCAAAGTTACAGCTTACTTTAGACGGTCACAAACAAATTCCTTGACAAATCTCTTCACAAATTTCGATGAAAATTCGAACATAAGTATTAAAATTCAGTAACAATTTGTGATGGCGCTGCTGTATAGGTATACAAAAACATTTGTTAAGAGAACAGTCTTAACGTGTAAATATCAATTTCGTGAAACCTTGTGCATGATAATGCAGTGAAGGAAATGGGTGAAGAGAAAGATTGAAGAGACACGTTGAGATTGTAATTTTAGATATTGCAACATTTAAGATGGCAATTGTCATTATTTATTTCCGAAATTACCTTACGCTTACAAACATTATGTTACAACCTTACCATTTCGTTGGGTCTAACGATCTTCAACGATCTTCACTTGAATACGACTTTAAGTTCTGCTCTTTTCTAAAGTGCCCCCAATCGTTTATGCGTGAAACATGCTAACCTAAAACGTGTTTTGTTTGAATATGATTTCCGCAAAAATGTTATAGGTTATAGCAAGTTTGTTTATAATTAATTGTTATTACAATATGCCTTGTTTTAATGATTTTTAGTTGTTTTCTTAGAGAGCTTCTAAGCACACACGAGCCCCGGGCAACATGTGAAATATAAGTTCAACATTTTTGCCTCAAATTTGTTTCATTCAAAAGCGGTGACTTATCTTAAGGGGGACACTGAAAAATTGATTTTAAGTACATAATTTTCGTATGTGTTGAAAATGCGCTCGAATTTATAATCTCATTGTGTTTGCGTGGAATGTACTTTCGCGAATGGCGGCGTTGAACACGCCCACCAAGTCTCTTGTTTGTTTGGAAGAACTGTATATCAAGCTACAAGTATATAATGCGGAGTCATTTTAACGCGGACACTTAATAATTGGTTTTAAGTATACATAATTTTCGTAAATGTTCAAAATGCGCTCTAGTTTATATTCTCATTGTTGTTGCGTGGAGTGTAGGTACTTTCGCAAATGGCTGCGTTGAACACGCCCACCAAGTCTCGTGTTTGTTTTGAAGGACTGTATATCAAGCTATAGGAACATAATAATGAAATGAATATAAATTTGTAGAATGGAACAAAATTCTGCAAAATTCTGAGAAACTGGAAACTTGTTAACAGAAAAAAATTTTACTAAGTTCTTGCGAATTTGCGAGTAGTTGGAGATTTACTCGGCGAGAAATAAAACAACTAGTTCTCCTTCTAGTGTAATACTGTACTTGTATGTACCAACTAAATCTGGTTTTATGGGAAAATTACTTTCTTATTTTATAGCGCTTTATGCTAGTTTTATACTAACATAAACATAGAAAGAATAAGACACGAATAAATTGGAGTTATATTAACATGAACTAAATATTTGCGAATTTTTTACAATTTATTCAATTTGTTCATCTTTCTTGAAAGCATTTTACTATAAATTATAAAATATTGATAATTGAAAATCTAAAATGTGCTCCAAAAGGAGAATTTAATTTGGCGAGGAAATTCCTTTTGAACAGCTAAACTAAAATTAATTTTTTATTTGTTTCAGGTGAGTCGAAGAAATCATCAACGATGGTCATTATATTCAACTTGATTTTGGTAAATATTCTACTAGAATTATCTCATATTTTATTTTAAGTGTATTTAAATCCATAAATAACAAAATGGCCAAATGAAAACAAAGAAATTTCTTTCGTCACCGTCTAGACTCTAGTAGACACACGTCTAGAATTTCTTTGGCATTTCAGCATGTGCTAGGAACAATCAACTAGCCAATTAGTGATAATTTCGTAAATTACGCGTTTAGCACACGTACCCGAGCAATCCAGTAACTTCAGTAATCACACAAACAATTTTAGCATCACGAAAAAGAGAAAACTAAATTATTTTCATTTTCAGCAACTAATTTTGTAAGTATAAATCATTTTAACGCTTCAAGTTTGTGCAAACCTAATTACCAGGTTTGAACTTACAATCTAATTGTGCTAAAAAAAATTCTTTTACTTTACGCAATTAAGTATTTCTTCATATTACACTTAGTTTTACTTTTTAGTTTTGTGCATCGCGTTTTGCCATTTGCAGTGACATAACTTATTGCTTAATTGTCAGTTTTGTCATTTCTTTTCCTCGTTTTACTTGTCGAGACGAGCTGGTCCTTAGTTGGTTCTCATTGTCCTTGCTTTACCCATGTTTCTCATAGTTGTGTCGACGAAGCGTTCCCCTTAATTAACGCTATTCCAACGCCGGCTGGCGGGCAATTAAATTAAAGCGTATTTATCGTTATATTGTTCTCCTTCACTCCTATTCTTGAACTAAGATACAATGGCTCTTCTAGCTCCTAACAGAGTATAAATGTTTGCCAAACTTGCAATAAATTTTCAACTTTTCTATTTCCACTCCCACATTAACTTGTACTTTGTGTCGTTCCTCCAAAAACGAATTCAACTATACAAGTAGCTCTTTTACGAACCTGGCAGGTAGTTGTTAACTAGTAAAAACTTTTCACCTTTCCTTTACTTCTTATTCAGCAAGTATTTCTGGTATTATCTTAGTTTTCAAAGGTCCTTCATTGTCAGTATAATAAAGTTCGAGTACTTCCTTGATTTTCTTAGAAATGTATATATTTCTTTTCGTGTTTCAACCCTAAGTATGTTATAAATTAATTTAATAAGAGGCTTGACACTATTTTGCATTTTCAATTCATTTGAAATTATAAATGAAAAGTGAACCATTTGAGGATGTGTTCACACTTAGTTCTTTCGTCGCTTTTCCAGCTATTGTTTTCATCATCCTCTCGTGATAATAGAAGTTTAGAAGGAAAGTAAATTTTCTTGGATGGAGCTTTGTACTATTTGTTCTTACTGAAGAAATTATAAGAAACAGTAAAGCATTGAAGAAACCTTGTTTGAGAATGGAAAATTCTGCAGATCTGAGTCGGCAGGAGTCGAGTGAATAGTAAGTATGTAATAAGGAAGTCGTGAAATCGCTCCACTATATATAGGACAACAGTAAGTCGGTTATAAAGCAGGATGCAGCGTTGTAACTCAATACAATGCAAGAACTTCCTATGTAACACAACGAATAGTACTAAAAGTAAATGGAAAATAGAATTATTCATTTCCATTTGTATTTTCCACTAAAACACTAGCAACTTTTTAAAGTTTTACAATTTCTTAGCTTAATCTTATATATTTCATTGCGTCATTGCTATTGCTATAACGAAGGAACTATATTAAATAATGAAACACAAAGTAGATTTGAATAATTTGATCGTTTTATATGATTATTTGGATATTTGGATTTCCTGTAAAGTTTGTTTGGAATATTGAAACGTACAGTCCTTCCAAGCAAACAAGAGACTAAGGTACTAGGTGGGCGTGGCGTATTCAACGCTGCCTATGTGTTTGCGACAGCACACTCCACGCAGTGGACAGCCGTCACTTATATCACGTGATTTTATTATTGAGTCTCCGCATGCATATGAAACTGTGTGGTTGGTCCGGGCAAAAAAATGTTTAATTTAGTCTTGTTTGCTTCGAGGCCCTGTAGATACATATATAACACTTTTAGAGCTTCAAGTCAGTAAAACATAGCTTTACATGAAACACTTCGATTCGGTTTCTCTTGCCTGCTTCGAAGTAATTTATATCTTTGAATGCGAGAGTTTGCGATACACACGGGGATACACAGTAGGCTTCCGGAAAACGGGGCTTTATTTGGAAGTATTTAGTGCGACGTTCAGTGCGCGACGCTTTTTCGTTTCCAAAACAAAAAACAAACAAAAAAACCTAACGTAACGTAACGTTTCGCTTTTGTGAGCAAGTAATAGCTTTCATTTAATCTTCTTTATGGTGTATATATGAATTAAATGTACTTATTTACACATTACATTCTGTATGTGCGATTGGCTATACATACCTTCGCAAATACCTGTACATAGAACGACCGGCAACGAAAGAGATTGCCCGCTTGGTGGCCTATAGTGCGTCGCCAGCTCTGTCTCAATTCTAATTGTGTCTTTCTGTATCTGTAAAAGAATACCAATAGGAAAAGAATGTAATAAATATAATATAAATAATTTGCCTAGCAACGGCGCATAATTCTAATTCACACACAGAGCATGCGCAGTAGCGCATAGGAATTTCAATTGAATTTAATATTTATTTTACTTCACTGCAATTTTTACCACCGCTTACCATATCTGAGAAGAATAATATTCAATAAATATTGTGTAACAAAGCGGATGGGTTACGGATTCAGACTCGTCGTGAACGAGGTGACGCGAACGGCAACGAAAGAGATTGCCCGCTTGGTGGCCTATAGTGCGTTACCAGCTCTGTGTCAGTTTTAATTGTATTTTGTGTATCTGTAAAAGAATACTAATAGGAAAAGAACGTAATAAATATAATATAAATAATTTGCCTATAGTAACAGTGGATAACTCTAATTCACACACAGAGCATGCGCAGTAGCGCATAGGAATTTCAATTGAATTTCGTATTTATTTTATTTCACTGCAATTTTTACCAGCGCTTACTATTTCTGAGAAGAATAATATTCAATAAATATTGTGTAACAAAGCGGATGGGTTACGGGTTCAGACTCGTCGCGAACGGCAACGGAAGAGATTGCCCGCCTGGTGGCCTACAGTGCGCCGCCAGCTCTGCCTCAATTGTAATTGTGTTTTTTTATCTCTATTTATTCCACTTTGTTTAGATACCTGGAAACTAATAATATTCGTGTAAATTACAGAATTTTAAATAGGGTCATTCGATGGGCCATTACCTAGCACCTAGATTACCGGCTGCACTCTCGACGTAATCCAATCAAAATGAATTTATATGTGCAACGTGTATATCGGGCCAGTACACTAACGAACAAGTATAGGAACCAAAATTGCAAAATTATACGATGACATAATAATTTCGTGTAGCTTTTTAAGCGGATGTTTTCGTTGTCCTAGTTTTCCTTCGTCCCAATGCCATTTTGAGATCTAGCATCTTCCAACTCTAAAACTTGATACCCACGAGGCAATTTTTTCATGCAACTTATATACAAGACAACACTTTGTGAATTTTATTTGACGACTGAATTTCCAAATTGCTTGCAAAAGTTAGTTGTTTCAGGAAAGGAAAATATTCTGCTATATCCTTCATATAACAATTTATAATTTAATTGTAGAAAAGCATAAAATATACAAATTAACGCCAAGTGTATTGTCCTATTTAGGCTCCTTGATGTTGCGCTTGAGATTCTTAAAGTATATGAGGATCCTCATTACGTCATTAACTTTTATTGGTCTTATTCATTATGATCCTTTAGCCCTTAAGTCATTTAGTCCTTTTTAACTGCGTATCATCGTTAATGCCTTTGTCCTGTCCTATATGTACGTTTATATAAACTAATTTTTTTTCATTGCTCTTCCAAGTCCTATTTCTTATCATGTGAATCCACTTCATACATTTTTAGATACTTCCATCGTTCTTGGGTACTTTGTTCTTCCCTGTGCTTTGTTTTTCTATGGAAAAACATTTGATACATTATAATTCGTATTTATATATAACGAGACCGCAATACACATACCTATACCTGACGAAAATGTTATTATGTGAATATAGAGAAGGCAATTCATTTCATAACTCCCTATTTGAATAGCCTTGAAGAAAGCACCAAGGAGTGCTTTTTTCTCCTTAAATACCAAAATTGTTTCCCTATTTTTCCATTTTCCCAATTTCCCCGCATATTCTGTTTCCCACACAGCCAGCTTCAGTTTCTCACATTTTTTCACTTCTCTGAAACCTTGTTTCCCTATTTCTACCCAAATATCTTCGAATTCAAGGGGAGCCAAGAACTTTCTGAATAAAACGATTAACGTAAAAACCATGACAAGTTTATCGCTTTCAAACACCTTGTATGTAGATACTTGAAACTCCCAAGTATTTCCATCCTTAATATAAGTGGCTCCTTCATCGTTCAACGTCACTGTCGAAAGTTCGACAATTTTTTTTATGCCTCTCCAAATCCTTCTCTTCGAATACCCGGAGCCAAACCTTGTTTCTCTTCGTTTATTTATTTCTTTTTTTTGTATCGTTTACTTATATTGCTTATAACGTTTATCGGTGTCATCGTCATCTTATCGTGCTAATGTCCAATATGCTCATCATTTTACATAACAGGCGTTTCCGTTTTCCTTGTGAATGAATTTACTTCCCAAATTTACGATCTGACGATGATTTTACGATTTTCCTAGTGAACGTTGAATTTATTCTTGAATCGTTACTTCAAATGCAATGGAAACTTAAATTAAAATAACAGAATTTAATAAAATTACATAAAACGAAATATTGTGTGAAAACGGGTGCGTTGACATTCTGTCGAAAAAGTACCTGACCTTCCAATGATTTATAACAACCATTGAAGTTCATTTACAATAGAACCATGATTTTCTCAAGTACCATAAACCACAAAATTCCGTCGTCTGTTCCAATGGTTTAAATTGTCTCCGTGATTGTTGAATTTATATCAGCTCCGACAGCACCTTAAATTCGTATCAACATGTTGTGTAACGTATGCATTGTTTTGTTGGCTAATATAATGTGGATAAAAATTGTAAAATTGCGTAAAATTGCAT
>JARJEB010017124.1:0-14663 GCA_030264535.1 Liometoxenus newtonarum | reverse complement strand
CGGCCAAACCAAGCAACTGATCGGAATGAAACTTGGTACGCGGCTTCGGAGCTGCCAACTTCCGACCTGGTGAGAAATTGAGCAACATCGGTCGGTAAAGAAGGGCACTTTACTTGAATTTAAAAAAATTAATTTGAATAAAATTGTAAAACAAAAAATACGCACTTATATACATTACAGTGCCTAACATTTTCACCTCTTTAAAATTTTCTCGTAGGATGCACCGTTTGTCAGATATTAATTCCTAAAGTGTCAAATTTCTTGTGAACAAAATTCCGGCCGAACGGAGCAACCGACAGCAATGAAGCTTGGCACTTGGGTGTAGTGCCGAGATGCTATGAGATGGTTCAAAGTTGAGCAAAATCGGCCGGTAAAGAAGGGCACTAGGGAATTTTTATTAGAATGTCAAAACATAAATTTCCACACAACTGTCAAACAAAAAATAAATTCTGGAAGATATCTGAATTCTCCATATTTCAATATCTATAACATTTTCTCGTATAACATTTTCTTCGTGAGAAATTAATTCCTAAAATGTCAAATTTGTGCTGTGAACAAAATTCCAGCCGAACCAAAGAAGGTACCCAGATTAAACTTGGTATACGGGTTCAGTGCCATAATGGGACGACACTGTTCGAAATTGAACAAAATCGGTTGATAAAGAAGGATTGTAAGATTCGTTAAGATTGTATTCAGAGTGTTTGGATCCGAAAGATCCGTAAGAATTAAAGATTAACCATTGTTTACCGTTACTCATTGGTGATAAATCACTCTCCAATAGTAATTACGACCATAACCCGAGGAGGTTATCACCGCAAAACCCACGCAATTGTGATTTTCTTCATGTCAAATTTTATAAATTTGTGTTAAGTGATATTCTATCTTTTCACACGGAGAAGTTGAAACATACTTTATAAACAAATAGTTGCGGAAAACCAACACGCACTAATGATTCATTCAGGATAAAAAAAGTAGTGACGACGAATCTCTCTGTCATCTTCGTAGCAGCACCTAGGTATGATAGACTTGAACTGAGCTCCGATCCGTCTCACTTATTGCGCAGTCACCCTGAACAACTACTATCAACCTTGTTGCGCTAACTACTGAACCCCAGTGTTTTTACGTAATCACCACCTTTCCTCCATTCTGCAATTCAACAATAGCTTATTGCTTATATCACTGGAGGTATTTTTGATTTGCCATTAATTTATACCACGCTTGACTGGCGGGTGAACGATAGTCAAAGTAATTGGTGTGACTACCGGCGAGCGCATAAGTCCTTCACAAACAAGCGACTAATATTAAATATTGAACCTCTTGCCGGGATTCGAACCCGGGACGCCTGAGTGAGAGTCGGCGATTATACTAACTCAGCCATGCGCTCGCACACTTTTGCGTGCGCATAATTACGCATAAAAATGCATTAAATGAGATTTTTCGCGCATTTAATTATAACAGTTACAAAGCATGCAGTTTTCTTGGCTCAGTCTGGCCGATGTTGGCTTCTTGACTGCATAGTCCGTGGTTCGATCCCTATGGTCGGCAACTTTTTTTGATTGATTAATTAAATTCCACATATGCTTGGTTGCATACACTAAACATAAATTAGAATGGGATTTGTGAAAAATGAAACAAAAATTCAAAAATACTTTAGCATGTACTTTATATTTCGGTTTCAACAGACGCAGCATTTGTAGACTTCGTACGCAAGTGTTGCAGGTGTTTACTTGTTGAACTGGAAGCATCCGGTTCGAATCCTAGTTACGCAGATTACTTTTTGAGGAATAAAATTTCGCGTATGCTTTGTTGCATACAATAAATATATATTTGCGAAAACTGAAATAAAAATTCAAAATGTTTTAGTGCTGCGCTTTATATCTCAGTTTCAACAATTATCAGGCGTCTAGGTTTCGTAGGCGAGTGTGGTAGACGCTTGCTTGTAGAAAGTCTCCGGTTCGAATCCCAGTTACGGCGATTTCACTTTTGAGGGTTAAAATTCCTCGTATGCTTGGTTGCATACACTAAACACAAATTACAATGGGATTTGAAAAATATGCAACAAAAATTCAAAAATCCTTAAGTAGGTACTCTATTTTGTACTTTATATTGCAGTTTTAACATGGCCGACAATTGCTGTCTTCGTAGCGAGTTGTTGCTGAGGCTTGCTTATTGAACTGCAAGCCTCCGGTTCGAATCCTAGTTACGGCGATAATTTTTTGAGGAATAAAATTCCTCGTATGCTTAGTTGCATAAATAGTGTGGAATGGAATAGTGAAAAATTAAATTGTAATCTTAAAACTTACAAACAATTGAGAAACGAAAATTCGCAACTCCGGTCCTTTTAACATTACTTATATGAGCAGCTTAGGATTGATGGCCATCCTAAGCGGCCACACCATTGTAGGTTGTACGTCGCTAATGTATACCTACATAGTGCAATCCGCACTGCAGTACGAGTACGCGTCTGCTGTAAGTCACTTCAGTATATGAGGTTTGGTTGGTACTGTATCTGTTGTAAGTTCAATCAGTACATGAAGCACATATGTATTGAGTACACACATATGTGTGTACACTAATGATTGTCATTAGTACACGTCACTTTTTCTTTTCCCCTTCCACTTTTGTTTTTAAATGGCTGAAATTTCTGGAGGAGCGAAGGCAGTAGTCTCTTAAGACCGCCGCGCGTTCTCGAAATCCAGTACTGTACATTTTCTACTCAGAGGATTTCCGAAACGTGTATGGGGCCCTTAACACTGCGATTGTTCGATCTTTTCCATTTCCTTTGATGTATTATCACCTATTTACCAATATGGATTTAAATATACCATTCTAATGGTAAATCGGACCGACCTGACACTGATGCACAAGTAACAATTGTGAGTGTGTGATTGTGTCTGTGCGGTGCAGTGCCGGCTTTGCCGACAGGGTGCCCGTGGCGAGTGAGACCAGTAAGAGGACAGTGTACGGTTAGACATTGGTGAGGAAAGACTGTTCATACGTTCAGACTAAAGACTATTTAAGATTATAAGATTCAGTAAGACTGTTCAGACGTGCGAAGTAAAGATTAAAGATTGTAAAGATTATTTAAGAATGTAAGATTCGTTAAGATTGTATGCAGAGTGTTTGGATCCGAAAGATCCGTAAGAATTAAAGATTAACCATTGTTTACCGTTACTCATTGGTAATAAATCACTCTCCGATAGTAATTACGACGATAACCCGAGGAAGTTATCACCGCAAAACCCACACAATTGTGATTTTCTTCATGTCAAATTTTATAAATTTGTGTTAAGTGATATTCTATCTTTTCAAACGGAGAAGTTGTTTGTCCTTTATAAACAAATAGATGCGGAAATCCAACACGCACTAATGATTCAATACGAGCGGAAAACCGATCGGAAGGATAAAAAAGTAGTGACGACGAATATGACCACTGTCATCTCCGCAGTAGCGCACTTAGTATGATAGACTTGAACAGAGCTCCGATCCGTCTCACTTATTGCGCAGACACCCTGAACACTGTACTATCAACCATGTTGCGCAAACTACTGAGCCCCAGTGTTTTTACGTAATCACCACCATATCTTTCCTCCATTTTGCAATTCAACACTGGTTTATTGCTTATATCACTGGAGGTATTTAATTTGCCATTAATCTACCACACTTGACAGGCGGGTGAACGATAGTCAAAGTAATTGGTATGACTACCGGAGAGCGCATGTGTCGTCCTTCACAAACAACAGACTATTAAATATTGGACTTCTTGCCGGGATTCGAACGCTGATTACTTTTTGAGGAATTTGCGTTAGGCAAAGTTCGAGAGGAGCCGTTTTCGTTCGGTTTGCGTTAGGCACTGTTGCACAAGGAACAATTGTGATTTTCTTCATGTCAAATTTTATAAATTAAAAATTCTGCAACTAATTTCGTCATATAGGTACACTAAGTATCGGAAAGTTGTGCGGTGTTCCGCACCGTATTTTTACTTCCCGACCATACCTAGGCTCTATGTTAAGGAAAGGCGATCGAAGAGTTGTACGAAAACGTAGTGGATATTATAGGAATCGAATCCGTACCGATTTTGTCGTATTTCAACATCTTGTTTGGTTGCCACTTTAGGACGTTGATTGCATTGTTTCAGTTTTAATTGTGTATATAATTAATATTAGTAAAAAAGAAATACTCATCTTCATCATTATTTCATAATCAACAATAGTATTATCTATAGAATAATTTTCTTGTTTAATCCATTTTCATTAACCATGTGATTTAATCAATTTCATCACATTTGATGCAACCTCCTACAGATTCTCTCTCCAAGCAAACAACATTTTTCATTCGCTGGATGTTTAAGTATGGTTTCTTTGTTTATACTTACGCTCTTTTTAAATATTTTGTTGATGTTAAAAAGTTGAGGGCGGGGGGAAATATATCGATTGCTTTTACAAGTAAAATTAATAGTGGTAGCCTTAGTAGGGACATGGTGGTATCGATATCGTTAACGTGGTTGCGACGTTGACTTTTGTAGAGCCGGTTACGATTCGCCGTAGTCCCGATCACCGACGTTGATTCGATCTTGGGCCGCAGTCACATTGAAGCCCAAAATACGTGCATCGACTTTTAGCATTTTCGATTTCTTGCACTTTTTACCTTTGCCCTATAAGTTAATATCAATGTTACGATATAATGGAATGAGAAAGGATACGATGCTCACCTTGACTTCTTGGAAGTCATTACTATGTTGAGTTGAAGGCGTAATTGCTGGCGCAGGTGAACACATATCGTCCTTATGTGGATGTTGTTTCGGTTTAAATGAGCGACGTTTCTCCAAAAATTGCGCAGCGAATTGCTGTGTAGCTGGTTTTTCGCCCAAATACTCTCTGCAGTAGTCTCGCACATCTAGGGCCGATTCAATGTCACGGAGGAAGTTTATAAACGTTGGAACTGGAAAAATTAAGAAGGAAAGTTTCAAAATTTACCGATAAAGCATGAAACTTTAAATATACAAAACATAAGCAAATAAAGTTAACAGTTAATTCAAAAAACAAAAAAACTTCAGGAAAAATATAAATGGGGCCCAGGGTTTCAAGAATTATGATTGATACTTACTATCAACTTGGGTGTTCATATTCGCTAAAGTTCGGCTACACCAATTAGTAAACTCGTCAGCAGAATTGCTTTCCATTGAATTATGTGAATTATTATTGGCATGTTCTTCTCTCTTTTGCTGTTTCGCTGCAGTTTGCTTCTGCTTGGCTTGTTGATGTTGTAATTGTTGTTGCTGTAGTTGTTTATTGACATTTTGCTTTTGTTGTTGCTGCTGCAATACCTGTTTTTGTTTCTGCTGTTGCTGTAAATAGTGCTGGTGTTGATGCTGAACTGGTTCATCCCAAAACCCTATCAACCAGGAATAATCCATTAGAATTTACGAAACAATTTAATAAATCTTGACAATTGATCGATTATACCTGTAGTATCGCTATTGCTCCATGTTAAAGTCTGCCCACTCCAAATCGTTGAGGTTGGCGGTGATAAAACCTCTTTCTCCTTTTGAGCAGCCTTTTCTTTTTCCTTCTGCCTCTGCATACGATCTATTTCTTCAGCTTGAATCTCCGCTAAACTCTTACCGTGATTCTGCCTCAGTGGTTTATTTGCCCAATTTAACTGTAATCCAATGACGCTCATTTTTTCCGGTGATTGCTGTTCCACCATTGATTGCTGCTGCAGCTGCTGTTGTTGTTGTTGTTGCATTTGTCGTTGTTGCTGTTGTTGTATCAGCAGCTGTTCAGTTTTGCGTTCACGTTCGAGCTTCTGAATTTCGGATAAACTGAGTCCTTGATTGTTAACAGCTTGGCACCAAGGCGCTGCTTTTGCTGGTTTCTGACTTGCTTGTTGAGCGTGGGCAATTTGTCGTTGAAGTTCTTGTTGTTTTCTTTGTTCTTCACGTTCTTTTGCAGCCATTCTACATAAAAAAACAACGACCACTAACTAATAAGAAATACAAATTTTTTTTACATATTTGTAGTTCTTACCGTTCTTTTTCCTCCTCAACTTTTTTTAGCTCATCGACGGCCTTTTTTCTGGCTTCCTCCTCTTTGCGTTGTTCCTTCAATCGTTTCTTCTCCGCCAGTTCCTTTAATCGTTTTTCTTCAGCATCCCTCTTAGCCTTTTCCAGTTCTTTCTTGATTCGTTCCTCCTCTTTCTTCCGTTTTTCATCGAGCAACTTCTTCTCCATCTCCTGTTTCCGTTGTTCTTGCTTACGCTTCTCTTCAACTTCCTTTTTGGCTAATTTGTCTTCGAGTTCTTTTTGCCTTTTATCATCCTTCTGTTTCTTCTTATCTCCAGCATCACTTGCTGTCGAATCAGGCAGTTTATTCACTGTCTGATTCGATGATTGTTGATTTGGAGGCCTACTACCTTGAAGCAATCCTTGCTGCAACCCCGAAACAGCTTGAACTGTAGATGAATCCCACATACTTATAGGTTTATCCGACTGTGACCATTGAGTTGTGGATTGTATGTTGCTCGTAGACGATTGTTGCTGTTGTTGGAACTGATTGCGTTTCCACAACGATTCCAAATCGATACGCTGATCAATTTGCGACGGCAGTGGTGGTTTGTTAAGAGTATGCTGCTGGATAAATTGCATAAAATTGTCGTTATCCATTTTACTGCTTGTCGTTAGCGAGTCGCTTTTCGGCGGCAACATATTGCCAACATTACCGACCGATCCGATCGTAGGCACTGTCCCATTAACAGGAAGCCCCCCATGCATCGGGGGCATTGCAGGAAGAGAAGTATCAAGCTTAACAGACGTCTGCTGTGGTTGAGGCGGTTGCATTCGATTGTGCAATGGTTGCATACCACCCATTTGTTGTACCAGTGCGCGCAATGGATCTATTTGCATTGGATTCGTAGCTTCGTCTATTACTGGTTGCTGTACTGGTGGCATGGTCACTGGCGTAGGCATTTTGTACTGATTTAGCATATGGTGCAACAATGGATTTGGATTGTTCCCGGGTGGAATTAATTCAGGAGCCAAAGGTTGAGGCATCATGGCTTGGGGTGGATATAAGTCGCGTTGCAAACCGGGTAAGTTGTTCCACGGCTCGCCTTGCCCGTAAGTACGAGCACGCATTAATTGTGCTTGAGCTTGAAGGTACTGTTGCTGATAATGCATTGCCATATCGGGATCGGATAGTTTTTCTTGTTTCAGCGGTGCAATTGGTGCCGTTGAGAGGAACGGATTGCCATTGCACAAAGCAACCAGTTCACCTAATGTATAAAACCGTTCGTCGGATTGACGACGAACGAAAAGCGTTGTGGAAAAATACCCAGCCTTGAACCATTCAGCCATTTCAGTTGAAAGAAACGGACCTTGTAGATCCCCTTGGGGATCTTGATAGTACCACTTTTCTTGTAATGGAGGTGGTGGCATGATGTTTGGTGGCGGTGCTGGAATGCCATTGGATAATGGAACGTTGGCGAGATTTACTGGAGGAGGAATTGCATTTTTGGGTGGTTCTTCATCGACGACTAACTTCGAAACGAAGTCTTCTTGCAGTTTATCGAAGTCTTCTTCAACCACAACACGACCACTGGCATCGTTAATAATAGGATTATTGCTTTTGATGGGATTCGAATTCTTAGCGATTAGGTCAGGAGGTGGTGCATTTGCCATAGTTGCTAAAGGTATCGTAGGCATATGATGAGGACCGTTTTTATTGTCCTCGGCATTCCCTGCTTTGTGAAGAATCTGCTCTTGGTGTTCCTGGCGCAACTCCTTATCTGTTTTCTCCGTGGATTTCTTCTTTTCTTTGCTTTTTGCTTCATCGGGAGAGTTCTTTTCGTCCTGTAATTGATTAGATATTATAATACCGATAAAGGATTAGGAAGAAAGAAAAACAATGAGCGGGGTTACCTTTACATCAATTTTGTTGTTTTTATTAATCGACAACGCCACTGCAGACTTGGAAGTGACCAATGGAGCGTGTTGATTCCGAATATTTTGTTGCGACGCCGATTTCTGCAGTTCTTTCCCCTTGTCTCTTTCATTTTCCTCGTCAGACCCATGAAACGCGCCGCTTGAATCAAATGTTCCGCCACCTTCAGCCAAATTTTCCGTAGCCCATTCCGGTAGGTGTTCGTCTTGCGCGTCCCAAACCTTCCGATGATTACCAGCCCCGCGCATAACCCCTGCAGACGGTTCATGCCAACGCTTCTCCACCCTAGCTTCTTCATCACCTTCCCGCCAACTGGATGAGCGCGTCCACTTTTCCCCAGGTCCTCCTCCTCGACCATGACTACCAGTTGTACGCCATCCATCCTCATCCTCGCTAGTCGTACGATTATTTCGCCGCCAGTTATCTATACCACCCCCCGACGACGTCCGATTGTACGTGAAATCTTTACGAGGACTCCATTCTGTCTGTTCGCCGACGTTACCCCAAGCGCCACCAGGAGTGCCTTCGTACCCTCCGCTACCACCTAATGTCCGTCCGTACGGCAGGTACGCGCCACGACCACCGCCTCTTGCTATACGACCGCCACGCTCACCAGCCCCTGGAGCTCCACGGCCACCTCTCACCGATGGGCCTAAAGGCGGACCGCGGGATGCCCATTGTCGCTCTTCTTCTGTTGCGGGTACAAGAGCCAAGGGTGGGAGGACTTGTTCCGAATATAACGGCGAAAAAGTAGCGATTGATATGGGCGGCGGAATACTTTTTTCAAATAGGGCTAACATTTCTTCTCGGCCATATCTGAAAAAGAAATGTTTTTGATGTGAAATTAGTTAGCTTGGCTTGGAGCAAAACTACAACTTACCGAAAGTCGGCTAACTGGCATCGTGTTCCTCCAGCACCGATACCAGTTGTGGTCCCCTCAGAAGAGAGATTTCTTAACCATTCCGGTCCAAAATTCATCGAATCTGTCATAATGTAGCTGAAACCAAGCGAAACCAATAAACAACTCACCACACTACACCTACAACAATAATACAACTCATCTATTCATTCAAACTCACACAAGCGTTTTAAAAAGTTAAATATATATATATATATATATATGGTGCGGCTGCCCTGCTCTGCTCCGTATTAAATTTAAATGTGCGTGTTGCTTATAGATCAGCACCTAACCTATAACTGCATCTGCTTCAAAAACACTCAGAAAGGTATGAAATAGCATTGATTATACATCGACAATCAAACAATATTACATGCACTCGAAGGAGACACGTCTCTTATCTATTAATTTATTCGAAGCAGCAAGTTTCGTCCTATCCACACAATAGATAACTGTGGCTAAACTTTAACACACAAGCAAATAGATACCATCTATGTCGTTCGTTCGTTCGGCGTACACATTTTGCCTGCTTACATTGTCGTGCACGCTATGCACTGCATCAACAAAGGCGACGTTATCAAAACATATATCATACGATTCACTATGGATTCCTGTGTTCAATACATTAATTCGTTCGCATTCACGCAACACGTACCTTAATTAATGTGAAGCACAATAGTTGGATCAACAACAATGGCTGATTCCAAAATTTATTCGAGTACCTCACGATGCGCTTGCGTCACCGTTCTGGCCACGGCAAGGAATATGTCAAATTCCAGTATACAATGTTGCCAAATAATCGAAATTATCTTATCTCGATTAGTCGATGCATTTTAAACGTAAACAAAACTTAGAAGTTATTTCTTTGTGTAAATTTTATGCGATATTTGCAAAAATTATTGTATATTGACAATAAATTGATAATAAACAATGAAAAAATGATGGAATGTTTTAAAATGGCGCGATTTATAAGCGGAAATTTTTAGTACTAACTGCATTCGGCCATTTCCGGCAAGAGGAAGTGAAGGGCGGCCATCACTTTCTTTTCTGTCATCGCTCCGTTGCGAACACAACGTAAGTAAAAAGATTTTCATTCTTATCTTAGTTATAACAAGTATTCATCTTAAAACACCATTCAATTTTGGACCCCTGTAATTAATCATCAATCATTTACTTTTTTCACGTGAATATTAAAACTTATATATTGAATTGATCAAAACTAACCTAAATCTATGACAACGTGTGGGCCCCAAATTAATGTATTTCCATTTGTTTTAGGTAAGAATTTAAAATGACGAACTCAAAGGGTTACCGCCGGTCTACTCGCGACTTGTTCTCGCGTAAGTTCCGCCAACGCGGTGCAATCCCATTGTCAACATACATGCGCATCTATAAAGTAGGTGATATTGTTGATGTAAAGGGTAATGGTGCCGTACAAAAGGGCATGCCCTATAAAGCTTACCACGGCAAGACTGGTCGTGTATTCAACGTGACTCCACATGCCCTTGGTGTGATTGTCAACAAGCGGGTACGCGGACGCATCCTTCCCAAGCGTATCAACTTACGAGTTGAACACGTTAAGCACTCGAAGTGCCGTGAAGACTTCTTGCAACGCGTTAAGCAAAACGAAAAGTTGCGCAAAGAAGCTAAAGAAAAGAATGAAGAGCCGTGCTTGAAGAGACAACCAGCTCAACCAAGACCTGCACATATTGTCCGTGGATACACTCCAATTTTGTTGGCGCCTATTCCTTATGAATTTATTGCTTAGGTCTTTTTTTGATAGAATTAAATACATTGTAAAACACACACTATATGTAGTACTTTTTGTATTTATTTAAATCCTTGCAATAAGATAAACGCTTGGATCCGTTGCTTACAAGAACTGGGGAAAGTTTTGTGAACTTTTTTTTGGAAGTTGTCTCTATAAACCCGTGTTTACCTAGCAACAGATTATTGATCAAACAAATCAATTCTTTCTGCTTTTCTGTACAATGAATCCAAAAATGCGGCTTCAATATTGTTCCGATTTGGATAAAAGCGTTGTGATATCAAACTGTGATAAGCGTGGTTGGTTGCAAGTAGCAGCTGATGAAGAATGGAATGTTTACTGGTCCGGGACAGCGACTTGCAAAAATATCTTCAGTGTTGACAGTGGCTACCGAATGAATGATAATCAGTACGCGCGAACACGCAGTTTTTCAATCAAATCTCACTTTGAAAAGAAACGCATTGTATTTTTAGGCTAATTAATCATTTTCCAAACCATTACGAATTGTCAAGGAAGGATTTGTTGGTCAAAAATATCAAGCGATATCGACGCGAACTCGAAAAAGATGGTAACGCTATGGCGGAACGTGGTGATGCAAAATACATACATTTGGATTTCATACCAGTCACGTTTGCATTGCCGTCCGATTACAATATGTTCGTTGAGGAATACCGTAAATCGCCGCAAAGTACATGGATCATGAAGCCATGCAGCAGGTCCCAAGGTTCAGGTATTTTTTTGATTAACAAATTGTCCAAATTGAAGAAATGGTCGCGCGATACCAAACATATATTTCAACCGCAATTGAATAAGGAGTCATATGTGATATCAAGGTAATGGATTTGAGTGGACGATTCGTAATTAACTAGATTTTATTCTTTCTGTAAATAGATATATCGACAATCCGTTGTTGATCGGTGGCAAAAAGTTCGATTTGCGTTTATACGTCCTGGTAACTTCATTTCGACCGTTAAAAGCTTACCAATTCAAACACGGTTTCTGTCGGTTTTGTACTGTAAAGTACGACTCGAATGTAGCTGAATTGGATAATATGTATGTGCATTTAACTAATGTATCGATTCAAAAACACGGAGTAAGTAAAAATTAAAATATATGTCGCAAAAATGTCAAGAAAAGTTTGCTTTTGTCGATTGTACTTGAATCGGATGTTTTTTGAAATTGCGTGTCACTAATAACGTCAAAAGCTCGATCAAAAGGAAATAAAAATTTTAGTGAATTTCGATTCCCTTACCTATTTATTAGATAATATTTAAAAATTCGAAAATGGAAATATCGTTTTGTACAGACCTTGATAAAAACAAAATTGCAAGCATTTGTGAACGCCGTGGCTGGATTCACGTCGAACCAGACGATGCTTGGAATATTTATTGGGCGGCAACGCAAACTTGCCGTAGTTTATTCAGTGTTGATAGCGGTTATCGGATGAATGAACATCAGTAATTTCCAATCATCAATTCGAATTTAATATATTCAAATTGCACTTAATATTTGTTTATTCAGAATAATCAACCATTTTCCCAATTTCTACGAAATATCACGGAAAGATTTATTGGTAAAGAATATCAAACGCTATCGGAAAGATTTAGAACGCGAAGGGAACATGATGGCTGAACGTGGCGATGCAAAATATTTATATTTGGACATTATACCTGTCACTTTTGTTCTACCGCTTGATTACAATTTGTTCGTCGAAGAATATCGAAAGTCGCCGCAAAGCACGTGGATTATGAAACCATGCGGAAAGTCGCAAGGAGCCGGCATTTTTCTAATTAATAAACTTTCCAAGTTAAAGAAATGGTCCCGCGACACCAAGCACGTATTTCAAAATTCGATATCCAAAGAAACTTACGTCATTTGCAAGTAATCAATTTCAAAACTGTTTTTACTTATATAAAAAAAACTAATTTACATTTTTGCTTTTATACAACTTTAGATATATCAATAATCCGTTATTGATTGGCGGGAAGAAATTTGATTTACGTTTGTACGTTCTTGTCACGTCGTTTCGTCCATTGAAAGCTTATCAATTCAAACACGGTTTCTGTCGTTTTTGCACCGTGAAATACGATTCGAGCGTGGCTGAACTCGATAATATGTATGTGCATTTGACTAATGTGTCTGTTCAAAAACATGGTGTAAGATCAAGCAAACTTTTCATTTCTACCTATATAATAAAGTAATAAGCTTTGTTCCACAACAAGAATAACGATTTCGCGTTCAATAGGTGCACAATCATTTGTACAAGTTCATCGTTCGACTGGTTGGAACACAAGCTTATTAATTTATGACGTTTTCATACTCGTGACCTTTAAACCGATCAATTTTTATGTTGTAGGCGGAATACAATGCGATACACGGTGGAAAATTAAGTGTACAAAACTTAAGACTATATCTGGAAAGTACTCGTGGAAAGGAAGTCACCGAAAAACTTTTCGATCAAATTAGTTGGGTCATTATACATTCGTTGAAAGCTGTGCAACCCATCCTTGCATCGGATCGTCATTGTTTCGAATGTTACGGTTACGATATCATCATTGATAATAAGCTGAAACCGTGGCTTATTGAAGTATTAAGTTTACTACATGTGTCAAACATTAACTACAAAAAGATTTATAATTTTTTGTGTACTAACGGATTAAAATCTTTTTGTGACAAGCTTAATGTTTGCAGACACAAATTGCTAGCAGTTATAAATCAAATTTAATATTTCTTAGGTAAATGCGTCGCCTTCCTTGTCTTCAACAACTGCTAATGATAGAATCCTCAAACACAAATTGATCGACAATATATTCTCCATCGTGATTCCTCCTGCTGGTATTCCAGAGTAAATAACTAATTCCTTCAAAACAATAAACTTGTTCTTCTTCGTCATTTCTCTTCTTTCTTCCAGTACAAAATGGAATAAAATCGCCACACAGGAACAAATCAAAGATTTTGAGCTCCTCATCGATGAAGACCTCATCAATCATGCTGATGATCCGGAATACGTTGAAAAGTATGCTGGGAAATACACGGCTAGGTGGAAGAATACAAATTAATCAATTAATTAATGATTAAATTATAATGCAACACGTACATATATACTTTTCATAATCATACAATTTGCTCCGTTTCGTTTTCTTTTATATGAATCTTTTTTTTTTTTGCTTTGAAACAGCAAATACATTTATATATTCCGACGAGTAAAATTATTCTTTACTGTTGAGTACAATGTAATCGGACCGGATCAAGTTTAACAAGAAAATATAATATGTTACTACTCAATTCTTGCATTTGTTATAATAAAAATATTTAATTAAGCTACCATTGTGTTGTATTTCAGTATTTCTTTATAATATTTATAGTTTATTTTAGTTTTTCAGTAAATTTAAATAAAATTATTCAAACTTTTTTATTACGGTTTACTTAATTATTATTTAATTTCAGTGTTTTGATTTCTAATTTTAAAATTTTTTGTATTAGTAGATAGTAGTTTTTTGTTTAAGTAAGATAAGGTACAATTGATATTATGCTATCACACATAGTCAAAACAATCGAAGCGAACATTAATGCTTCCAATAATTGCAGCGATAAATTATAATTGATAATGTTAATGCAACAACAATCATATTCACGATGTTTGTAGAAATTAAAAACCAAAAGATGTTTCGTTTCAACCGCAGATTTTGTAAAAGAAACTTTATGTCAAATTGGAGACACTTTTTTTGCGGCCGTTTGCGATTTATCGATTCATTCACAAAATGAACGCTTCTTTTGGTTTCTATTCTGTGTAAAGATGTTAGAAAATAACAAACAAAATGTGCAACTCATTACAATAACAATAAATTAATAATTTAATTTTTGTACCTTTTAGCAGCACAGTTAACAATTCATAGAGCGTTTGGACGCATTTGTATATCCATTATTTTTCAATGTGTACTACACCAAGAGGCATCACAAATATAAAATTTATATTTATGCACCGGAACTCAATCAGAAATCAATAATTAAATTGATATGAATTAAGATTTTGTTCTCATACATAGGCCTATACGTA
>JARJEB010017122.1:0-24302 GCA_030264535.1 Liometoxenus newtonarum | reverse complement strand
ATGTTATAATTTATAACAATTACCGGAAAACCTCAATTTCCTCCGATTAAGTTAATATTAAAAGACTAAAACAAAACACAACACAACATACAATGTCATTAAAAATATAGCATGTACCTAACCTAAAATAATAGACGGAACACGGTTACATGAGTAGGTAACCGCTAAATATTTAAAATAAATCGACAAAACTAAAAGAAAAAAACTAATTTTATGGTCTGCACTCAATATTTTTGTAAGATTTGTTCTTGTTCTTATAAATTGTTCATTTCATTGAATATTTATGTTTAGGTTTTAGGTCAAAATTGTTTTAAGTAATTTGTTATTGATGTTTACTTACTCTATGTATATATTTGATTAAATTTATCTTTGTTTTTTGCTCAAATAATTAATTTTACCTAGAAAAAAAAATAACAAAGTCTTTTTATGAAGTAAAATAAAAAGTAAGTGGAAAAATTACTTGATGAATAATAATCATTGGGCTTGAGAATCAGCGAGTTGTGAATGACGTAACTCACGTAACTGATTTTAGATATTTAACGTTCAAAATCTTCATAAATTTATATAAAAATATGCTGTTATAAACTATTCGCTGTTGATACAGCACCTTCATAAACATTTTCATACCCATACGTATTTAGGTTCAAAGCATAAAGCACAGGCCATAGAGGACTGGAATAACAACAAACAATTTAAAATGGTTTATAATTTTATGTATTTGATTGTTATTAAGTTATGGCAATTCTCTATGGCTCGTCAGAGTGTGAGTGCCAAACTGTAATCTCTAAACAAGAAGAAATAAGAAAATAACTTTATTGTAGTTTAATCGGGCAATAGGCAAAATTTGCCTTGATTATAAAATGAATAACACTCGGTTCTGGTCAGTGCTCACAAAGTCAACAATTAATTAAATACCTGTATGCTATAGGTCTGCATAAGTTGTAGTAGTGTATACATATATAGCGAGTGAGAACAAGTCATTTCGACGTTGGCTCGACTCATCCATCATTTATTCGTCATTGACGACAAAACGTAATCACTCCTTAGTAGTCCCTCTACGCATATACATAAAGTCCGGTCCGATGCGTGTCCGCCGTCCGGTGTTATTCATTCTGTCTGTTCTCATCTCTGTTCAATTCGTACTGTTTTCCCCTTTCCATTCCATTCTATTTTATTTCAATTCCACCATTACTAACATTATTCAAATATCATTGTTGATTCGTTTTCAGTTTTTATACTCTTTGCTGGTCTTGCTCTTGCTCATTCACATTCAAATCCAAATTGGTATGTGACGTGACGTGGTATTGTATGTAGTAGGCGCACTCAGCGCACTTTCACTATTCACTAAACATGGAACGTACAACATTAGAATCGAATGTGAAATAGAAACAAGACCAAAGGCAAAGGCAAAGAGTTGAAGAGTAGAGATATTGGAATCTACTAAACAACTAAAACTGCTAGTACTAGTGCACTGTGCTTGTGCAGTATCGAATAGTTGTATTTTAGTGTAGCCACGCACGGTCGGCTCTTGGTGTTTAGTGTTTTTAATGTTTAATGTCCAATATATAATGTTTAATGTTGGAACTTACCACTTACATTTGAGACCCGATGTTGGTTGGTGTTGAGCAACAAAACAGCATAACATAACGCCGCTAGGTTTCGTTTTGTTAAGGTCGTGTGGCACACCTTGTCGCTTACCGCTCAAACTAAACTACCGCACCGAAACAGAAAAGTTCTCAACATTCAAGCATTCAAGAATCACCATTCAAGTCGTAGTCGTTTTCTTTTCATATCATATGCGGA
This sequence comes from Liometoxenus newtonarum, assembly GCA_030264535.1. Lineage (NCBI taxonomy): Eukaryota > Metazoa > Arthropoda > Insecta > Coleoptera > Staphylinidae > Liometoxenus > Liometoxenus newtonarum. The sequence goes on along the minus strand of JARJEB010017122.1, from coordinate 22,499 downwards.
GCAATACATTCATGATTCGACGACGTAATAATAAATTCAATAAACAATTTTAGAAGAAATAATAAGGAAAAGTACTAATTTATTTGTGAATTCTTCGTTACGCTCGACGCTCGAATCTGTTAACTGTCCATTTCGTTTTCATATTTAATTTATTTTTAAATTTGATACTTGAATTTTTTAAATTCATTCATAAACTTAAAGTGCGTGTTACCTGCACGGCTGCATACTTATAATAAATCTAATAAAATGCTACAACAATAAAATAAATAAACAACGAATTTCACTAAAACAAAAACAAAAAAAAGACTTCACGTGTTACTATCTACCATTGCCAAAGTTGAAAGTTAAAAATTAAAAATGTTGCCATTCATCGTTGTACTTGTGACATATCTTTCTGGTTGTTATGCCATGGATAACTTAAATGTGGCATTTCAATGGCGTCAACTTGATTTTCATTTTGCATCCGATGAACAACGCCAGGAAGCAATCACCAAGGGAGAATTCGTACAAGAAAATAATTTACCACTTGGTTTAGAAGTGTATGGTGATCGTGTGTTCATCACAGTGCCGAGATGGAAGTCTGGCGTGGCCGCATCATTGACCTACATTAAACTATCAGGTGATACTCTTATTTGCATTATTATAGGTACCTATACCTACCTTGATGGCTTCACCAACCTACCAGTAGCACTGCACCAGCATATCATTTTCAAGTCGTTAACATAATAGTTTTTACGAAACAAGTGTTTATCTTAATTTAGTACGTTCTTTGAATATTCAGCACCAATAAACGCTTTGTGCATTCATGATTTGCATCACTTTCACATGGTAAATTGAAATTTGGTTAATAGCAGTTTCATCATGAGTATTTTTAGATTTCGAAACGAAATGAAATTTTAAGTTTTGCTCGTTTTTCCAGTCTGTTGAATTTGATTGTTTAATGTTAAACAGATAATTAGATAATTGTTGATTCTTCTTGCAAAATTTCATTTGGTTTTAAAACCATCCTTCTTGGTAATTGGTTAATAGGTACTCGTATTTATGAAAGAAGTGCTCAACTTTCCTTTCTCTTAGAAGATTCAAATGTTTTTGTCTAAATTTCATAGTCATAATTGTCATCGATTGCGTAAATTATGTTAATTTGTATAATCTACTATCAATTATCTTCGCCAATTAGTTGACTTCAGGGTTGACAGCAATAGGTTCATAATTCCCACGAAGCACGAGCAATTTATTGCGTTAATTATGACATTGCATATTCATTCATTGCAACCATATTGCAACATAAATTAATGAATATTTACTAACTAGTTCACGCAATAATCTCTAGTTGTTCGTTCGTTTGCAAATTTGCAGTGTAAATGGCCTTGAAATAATTCATTCTTGGACTACCGATATTCTGTTCTAAACCACTTCTTCCTTTTTTTTCTAGATCAAATGGATAGTCCTAAACTTCATCCATTCCCAAATTGGGAAGCGCACAAATTACCAGCTTCTCCAGGCAGCGACCCTCCAGAAATAGTCTCCCCATTTCGAATCCGCGCTGATCAATGTGGCCGTCTCTGGGTTCTGGATACTGGCGTAGCTGATCTTCTTGGAGATACAAAGGTTTACGCTCCGGCCACGTTGCTAGTCTACGATTTGCACAACGACGCTTTACTGCGAAGATACGCTATCCCCAAAGACCAGGTAAAAGAGGAGAGCTTCCTTGCCAATATTGCAGTGGAAGATGATAACTGTCACGATAGCTACGCCTATCTCGGGGACCTCGGTTCCGCGGGCCTAATTGTCTACTCCTGGAAACGACAATCCTCCTGGCGAATCAGTCATCACTACTTCAACATTGACCCGACTGCCGGGGAATTTAACGTCTCCGGTATTGCATTCCAATGGAGTGATGCCCTGTTCGGCTTAGGTTTATCAGCTCAAAGTCAAGACGGTTTCAGTACTCTCTACTTCCATCCCATGAGCAGTACCAATGAATTCTCAGTTAGTACCAAATACTTACGCGACGAGGAAATCGCCAAGGAGAGTTTTCACAAATACAAGCTCCTAGGCAGTCGTGGGCCCAATGCTCAGAGCAGTGTGTCTTTCGTTGAAAAGAATACGGGCGTCTTGTTCTACGCACTGCTAAATTTAAATGCCATTGCATGTTGGAAGACTACCAATCCTTCATATACCATGCAGTCACAGGGACGTGTCTTCATGAGCAATGTGAGCATGGTTTTTCCGAACGACATCAAGGTGGACGCCAAAGGCAACTTGTGGGTCTTGTCAGATCGATTAAGCACCTTTATGTATTCAAGGCTCGATGTGAAAGATGTCAACTTCCGTATACTTACCGCAAGAGTTGCTGATGCCATTCGGGGAACTGCTTGTGATGCAAAACTGGTCATTCCCCCGAAGATGAAGGATAAGGCTAGTAATGAAATTCTTGGGTCTAGTGGAAAATCCGGTGGGGGACTGGTGCAAAGCAATATTACATCTATTGTACTTAATGTTTTCGTAGTTTTGATGTGGATAATGATTTAAAACTTAAATCCGTTGTGATTGTATAACTAACTAAACCTAAATGAAATCATGGTATGTGCCATCGATTCGATTTTGTCATAAGATTTTTACGTATTGAAAATATGTGTGTACATTAAAGAGCATTTTAGTTACCGTTATTTTATTTTATAATTTTATTTATTATTTATTACATTGATCGATATAATAAATATAAATATTTTGGTCTCAACTCTTAACTGATAGTGTTCCACTTTAAATAGTAATACCTACTCGAAAACCAAACCAAACCAGATTCCTAGTTGATTTTGTTCACTCAGTATTCATACTCATGTATTGTTTGCTTGTAAATCTTTGATGACCATTTTGTCACTAATGCAAATATATTTCAAGAAGTTACGAAAAATTTGGCTTGTTCTTAAGAGATTTGTCAAGTTGTCTCTTCAATATTTAGAATGCAGTCTGGTTGCCTACATTAAGTTTGTAACGTATAGACCGAAAAACCGAAAAGTAACTTGACATCTCACAAGTTGAACTTAAAACCTAAAACTAATTTACCCTTCATCCCGAACACTCTCAAAATATTCGGTGCAGTAGTCCGAAAATGCTATTACATTTTATTGCAAAGTCCAATATTAGAATGAAACGATAAGTTTAAAAATTATTTTCGAATTTTAGTTGGTATTGATGAGGAACAAATACCTCGTCTAATTTATGAACGCCTGGCACTGGCACAATTTGCTCATGCATGAAAATTATACCGCCGGAACACAGTCAGTCATCAATGGCATGTGGCAAGTATATTTTGTCAAAGTCTAAATTTGCATTGCGTTACTTTTTTCCGATATTTAAGTTGTCTTGCTTGTGTCCATTTGTTTGTTTTTGACATTACTCATTACTCATTTGCTTTTCATGCATGAATAAATACGTTGATTAAACCAAAATCTTATAGCTCTGATGCAATTCCAGTGGCTTCGCAGAATGCTCTCAGAAGAAGTAAGTTTCTTTCTATATTTATTGGTGTTTCTTATGTTTTATTCTTTATGGTAATTAAGTTAAGATTAGAAGGTAGATTTTTATCGATTCTATTGACGCGGAACGTGCACCTTTTCTGCTATAAACAAAATTCGCTCATTTCTCATTCACTGCGGATTTCTATTAAGCCAAGGCAAAAACTAGCACTAGTTTTTTTATATTTGTATTCTTTGGAATTATCTACGAGGTTGTTTCAGAAAAAACAAAAAATATAAATTTCAAAAAGGACAACAAGGTTGTACAGTTCTTGGCCAATAAATAAATGATTGATTTTGTTGTTTTTTATTGAGATTTTTTTGTTGGACAATCCTTGTAACTGACTTCAAAGCTATTTGTTATATTCTGTCGTGAAACTTACAACACCCCAATGTTTGTATCGAGTATCCCTTAACAACAATTCTCACATACCCCAGTTATTCATGTGTATGCATATATGCGTACGTAATCACATCCTTGCACTTAAAAGTTGGACGGGCGTTCGACTTAGACTAGTCCGCGTTCGAACTGTTTTCAAGCGAAATTCAATGATCACATTTCGTTGAACTATTTAAGTATGAAAATCAAGTAAGACGAAGAGGTGTTATTAAAACAAACAAAAAGAATAAATGTTCATGTTGCAGGTGAGTTTTATTTTACTTTAATTATTTTAATTTACTTGTACACACATTACAATATTATACATAACTGTCTATGACAATGTCTATGGCATTTGGACTGATAAAAAATGTTGTTTGAGCACTCAGCGAGTCATTTAGGCTCCGTATTCGGAATTTATAAAATTGTAGAAGTCATAGCGAGCAGCATTCACATCGAATGTGCATGATTTATCTGTAAAACACGAATCTGAAACATACAACAGGAACATTTACGCAATTATAGCAAAAAATTGATTATGTGTCCTCCACCGAACAATCTGGCAACGCAGCAAGTTTTTATACAATGATAATTGACATAGTATTATAGGCTATGACATTACAATTATAATAGAACGTTGCCGTTACTTATTGGAAGATATAGTTGTAGTAAAAAATGGTAAAATTACCTTGAGAGCAACAAATTCCATCCGCGGCACAGCGTCCGGTGTTCCGCCGGCAAGAAGCATTGCCAGCAATGCAAGGCTCGAGCTCCATAAAGTTACCTTCCCGTTGACATCTGACTGTTTCCTGAGTGCCTAGCAGACAACCAAAAGGTCCGCAGCAAATATTCGGACCAAAGCATTGTCCACTATGTCCGGGTCCACAGGAAATGCACTATAAGGAATCAATTTAATCAAAACAAAAAAAAAACATACGTTTGCTAGTTATACTTACCGGTTTAATGTTTGTTTCGGATATCATTTTGCCACTTCGTTTACCTCCACGTGGGCAATTCGTAATCAAACAACCTTGGATCACGTGGACGAGCACGAAGATGAATGCAACGAACAAAATGCACTTAGAGAACATCTTCACTTGTTGGTTTGTTTCTGCGAATGCACTGCTAGCACTAGAGACTTGCCTTTTTATATCATTTTCATTATACTGAATCAGATTCATCTTGCCATTTTCACATGTCATCAGATTAATATTTATATTGAGTAGTCGAGGATTAAACTGTGGATTCCAGATGCTTCTTGGGCTGTGGTTTATTCAAATGGAAATCTAGTATTACAACAAACGCATTCAAAACAGGCACCAAAATCTAAAATCTTAGGGGAAAGAATAGAATCGTACAAAGCCATGTCTGATTCCGAAGAAGAGATGGCTGCACAACATATTAAAATTGTCTTTGTGGGCGAACCCAGTGTCGGAAAAGTAAGAACATCTCCCGTGTATTTGCATAAAAATAGTCTGCGAAAATCTCGTTTCATTATTTTTTCAAGTTTTCGAAGATTTCAACCTTGAATTGTTTTTATAGACTAGTTTGATACGAAGATTTTGTTATGACGATTTCCTACGACAATATTCATCGACAATCGGGGCAGATTTTTACATCAAACGTTTAATGCTGCCTGGAAAAAAGGAGATAGTTTTAAAACTGACGGACATCGGTGGATTAGAGCGGAAGGGACATATGTTGGATAAATATCTCTTCAAAGCAGACGTAATAATTTATTCATGATCATCGCTTAATTAATTTATTACATTTTTCTATTTAGATGATTATTTTGGTATACGACATCACAAACGCTGACAGCTTTGAGAATATGTGCACGTGGATCGATACAATTTCAAATTTGATAACTAGCCCTCCGTTCAGTGCAGTTATAGGCAACAAGTGCGATTTGGAACATCAACGTGCTGTGCGTTTGGATCGTACGAAGCAGTTTATCAAGGAGTTTGGATTTTATAATTATCTAGTTTCAGCGAAAACAAGCGAATTGGTAAAGCATAGAAATAATCTAAATAAAGTTATAGGAAATTCATTAATTCCCAAAAACATCTTAACCTCAAACAATAACTATCTTAGCAACTTAGCGTTGTTGCCAGCACCAAGAGCTATGGAGGGGACATGTCTAGGGCTGCGTTTTTTTGCTCTCATGGAATAATATTCCACGAGGGACTAAAAAAAGCTAATTGGAGAGAATTTGGAGAGTGACTTGCGCAGTGCGTTGTATTCGTGCGCCATGTTTACGATCCTAACTTATTTGGGTGGATGTTTATCTTGATTTTTATTATCCAAAACACAAAATGGAACTCCTAATAACGGCCGAGGTATTCTAGGTTAAGAAATACGAAAGTCGACGAAAATGCTGGTCGAAGCGTGACAAATCAGCCGCCACTCCTATCTCTCCGCTTTCTCACGGGTCTCGAGAGACCGGACAGAAATCGGAGAGCTGGAGAGTCTCGAGTCATCAATAAAACGGCTCTTCCGGCTTCTGGAATGCTCTCCGGCTAGGCAAAAAAACGCACCCATTATTGTGACATTAAATCCTAGGGAAAAAAGTGCGCCCCGCCATTCTCAATAATTGAGAGTTGGAATTCTGGTTGGAATGAATTATTCATTCCAACCAGAATCAGAATTCCAACTTGTTCCAAACCTAACTTTTATGTTTGGTAATTCGGTTTCTTAGGTCTTTTTGGAGTAAGTTTAGCACAATTTCCTAATTAAGTACTTTCATAATAACCAGTTCAGACTGGGTATGCGGGAGTGTTTACTCCGCACATTCTGAACGATCAAGACTACACTCTTGGGCCTTGCAAAGAGTGCCTTGTCAATCATACGACTTGCAGCACGACCTTGCTAGAGTAAACTCTATTCACTGCGCTGTTTAAAGGTGCCCATCCACGGTGAGATTTTTCGTGAGATTTTTGTTTCGTGTCTTTAAAATTTCAGCTTTGCAGTGCAAATAGTTCTGAGACAAATGAGAAATCACAAATTATTGCGTTCTCACATGTGTCTCACAACTATTTCCACTGTAAACTCCTGTTGTAGGTTGGAGCTGTATTTTTAATCAGACGAATGAAAAATCTCTCCAAAAATCTCATCGTGGACGCCTACCATAATACTCGAACAATAAAAGGAGTGCTCCATTCACTCTTTTTGGAATATTCGAACGACTAAAGAGTGTTTAGAGTCGATAGAGTTGAAGACCCGAACGCAGCTTTAGATCACACGTCACAATCATCTCATCCATGCTAATGCATCCTTCCCGAGGATGGCGCCCTCTGTACGACTAACAAGTAACAACTTTGCATTTTGGATTTTGCATCTGCACAAAGCAAAGAAAATCAAAAATTTGTTCACAACACTTGCGCATGTAAACAATTGAAAATATGACTATGCCGACTCAGACCGAAAAGCCACTTATAACGCAGAGACAGGCAAAGAATACTTTATCAGCAAAGAAATTAAAAAAGCCAACTGGGAAACTCACATTAAACGTGCCGTATACTTCAGAATAGTAAGTTTTCTCTGTTCCTAACCTCTCGGGTCGTAATCTTTATTATAAGTTAAATCAAGAAGTCGTGGAACTGAATGTTAAGCTAAATAAATTTTGTTTTAGTCGTCCAATTATAAGAGAACAAGAAAATGAAGAAATAAAATCCCAATTGAGTCATCTACCAAGAATAATTGCGCCAAAGGAACAAATACCATGGTCGCTGGTAAAAGACATACCAAAAGCTGAAAGAAAAGCGTTTCGTCAAAAGCACCAACACAAATTACCACGGAACGAGGAGATACGAAACAATTTGATTCTTGGCCTTAATAAAGTTACTGTAGGTTTAGAAAAGAATGAATTAGAAATAGTACTTCTAACGTCCGATATTAATCCGAAACTTATGCAATTGCATATTTTGGAATTATGCGTTATTAAAAATATACCAGTGTTAATTGTCGATGATTTGCGAACATGTTTACTGGATACTTTAGGAATATCGAGTACATGTTTAGGCGTTCGTGTAGAAAGTGATGTCAATATTTTACAATCTTTGGTTCACCTGGTTACAACTATTTGGAGCAAGTATCCTCCACCAGACGATTATCTTTTTAATAATGCATCCATTGTATTCGATGATTCAACTGCTGTTGTTAATATGGTGGAAGATGAAGAAGTCGTCACACAGCCTGAGAGTCAGAACTTCCATTTGTATAGAGCCAATAATAAATCTCGGGCTTTTACACCAACTGGTTTTAAAAGAAGTATTGGTGATGCATTTAAAGTAGATTACTGGCGTTTTGCGAAAGCAGAACCATCGGAGGCTTACCGTGGTCTTTGCGTTACCAAAATTACGAGCACCGGAAGAAAAATAGTTAACCGAAAGTATAAACACGGTAAAAACAATAAGTCTAAACATTTAATGAATCATCCATTGAAACGTAGGGCGAAAGTCAAAAAGTAATAGATATTATAGCTATGTAACAACTCAAATTATACTAGTATAATAAACAAACAAACAATTAGAATTGGAACATGTGGCGAGTCAGTTAATAAATCATTCCCAACTGTCGTCCTCGGCGAATGTCTTGCTGATAGTGCGTTTCCTTGGCTTGATTAGACGAGGAATGGGCACCGGATCAGGCATAGCAGCAGTTCCCTCGTCCTGGTCTCCTGAATCGGATACACTCCTATTACGACGAGGTTTATTCAATGGTTTATTGGCGGTCGGTCTGAAACAATCCGAATAAATCATGAACAGAGAAAATACCTTACTTACCTTCTTTTCCGGGTTCTAATTACTTACATAAGTAAATTAGCTTTACGTTTCTTGACCTTCGCGACAGCAAAGTCAGGTTCCTTATGAAAAATTTCCGCGCTTGCTGAATGCTCGGCAATGGCATTCAGCTGCGATTGCCGTTGTGCATATGTCATAACTTTGTAAGTACTGCCTGGCGATAAGGTACCTAAAGCAGTGGCAATCGAAGTTTTGTCGGCTCTATGCAGCGCGACATACGCCGATGTGTCATTAATCCAAGCGACAAAAACAGTCCCAAATGGGTTAAACAATTGCAAGACGTCCTGCACTTTCCAATGTTTTGGAAAACTTATGTAGAAGACGTGTTCGCGTGAAGGAATTGCTATAATTTTTTAATCATTATTGGTATATGTAATAGAAGAGGATACTATAATTACGATCAGGACCATCCAGTTGAATGTACGGTGAATCCTGAATGCGCATAAGGTGTAATCTGAAAGAAAGAAGTAAACACAAAGAAAAGGTAGGTATGTTCCGAAACAATTTAAAATGTACATAAAAGGAACTACCGGACATGCGCAATTGAAGTTTATATATGAATAAATATTCATTGCGCATGTGCAGTAATTTTCATCAAGGATGATAAGGATGGGAACAAACCTAAAATTATTTAAAGCATTTTCTCCACTTTTTTTGAAGAGCAACGTACCTATTGATGAACGGTTTGAGTATTTGCATATTTTCAAATGTAGCACGTCCAGAGGGCTTTTGATTAACAAGAAATTTCCACATGGAAATGAAGCAAAGGCCGGTTATGAATGCATCGTAACCAGCCTCATGTTCCTTAGGTTCGTCCACTGTGTAAGATGGACAACCTTCTTCAGCTTCTGCAAAATGCAGTTACGAATTATACATACAAACTAGTGCATTAATCGAATAAAAGTTGCACACGTTACCTATGAGTGGAAGCTTGAAAGGATCCTGAGTTAGAGTTCCAAACATTTGTCCCAAGACTGAGGACTGAATGTGCTCCTTGAATTGAGCCGAAGTTGCCATGTACTTAGTATCCAAGACACTGGAACATGCAATTAGGAAAAATAATTAACAACGAATTTACAGCGCCAAATCGCGATTCCTTTTACCTTGGAAACAAGCAATGAACGCATTCCTTGAACGATTCGTAGTCCTCCGGAATATTCGTAAGAAACTTGTCAATTGTATGACACACATCAAGCATCATATTGTGTCCGATCATTAATTTACGCTGTAAATGCGTACAGGTACAAGTGTTAGATGTATAAAAAGTTTAGGCCGAATAAAACCTTACGGATTCGGAAATGTACTGGATAAGCTTCGAGAACCCAATGGCCTGATCCAATACTTGATCCTCTTCAAGTATCTTAGCTTCCTCAGCCTTGGAATGATCTTCACCTTTCTTGAGTCTTATCACCACGAGCAAGCGATCGTTGTGCGGTCCTGTTCTAGTCTCCAAGCGCGCTCGGTTGTTGATTTTTGCGGTTGATGTTTGGTAGATAATACGACGCACGAAGGCGTTGCATTTGGGTAAAACGCGTTCAGGCTCATCAGTCTCAAGAAACTCTTCGATTTCAGCCCTGCACTCACAAAAACAACAGGAAATAAGAGAAAGAACAACCAACAATCGAAAGAAATGAAAAACCACAAGGCAGGCAATCGGAAACAACAAGGGGCACTTACAAAATTCTATTAACGAATGGAAGATCAACTGCAGGTACTGTAACATCACTTTGTGACTTGTGTGGTGAATTCATTTTGACTCTTGCAGCTCGTGCATCGACCAAAGCCTCTCTATATTTCTCGATTGATTGATTGTTCATGTACGGAATGCCTTCCTTGTATAACTTATTAAAGTCGAATCCATGAGTTACGAGGAAATCAATGCTGGATGCTTGACAAAGGAATCTATTGTCGGGCATCATACGATTGATGCGTCGAGGAAATATGTAAAAGTTGTAAGTTTTGTGTTTAAATGAGTCAGTCTCCTGGATGTACCTGCGTGTGAAAGAATACATAATGATGAAATGAACATTTACCTTAGGATACATATAATCGTCTATAACCTACCTAAATACACACAAGCCAAATTGAATGACCAGAAAATCTTTAGAATTTTTGTAAATTTTTTCGAAATATTGTTTTTGAGTGTCGAAAGCATTGATATCAAAGATCGTATTCAAACCGGTTAGCTCACAATCGATGGCGAGAAACGTTGCATTGTCGATTGCTTTTTTGACATCAGGCAATTGATCAGCAAAGGCTATATATTATTCAAATAACAATAATGAAGTATCAATTTTTAATTGAATATTATTTGAAATCAGTTAAAATGAATTAAAACTTACAGGATTTGGTGATTTCCATTTTGTCGTTGAGTTGTTGATAACAAAACAAATTAATGATGTTGTTTTTTTTCACTTGCTAAGCCAAACTGTTTAGAAACAAAAGGGACAAACGCAAATGCAACCACAGCACACTACACGGTGTTCTAGGTTATGTTTTTGTTTGTTTCCAACTCGGTTTCCAATGAAACCTCGAATGGAAACAATGACCATGTGCAACTAAATTCGGCTTAAATTCAATTATTTAGATCTCTTTCATTTGACAACACGTAATTTCAATATTTTTATTAAACCGTCAAATTATAGACAAAACTCTTATATTAACAAACATTTTGTACAAAAAGTTCATTCATTTTATAATTTATTGCCACTACTCTTACAGTTATTATCACTTTCATCCGATACTGCATGATAAACGGTATATGGTTTCTTGAGCACTGTGTGAATGCCGTGATTACACTCAATTTTTATTTTATTTCTTCCATTATCCAAGTATTTCTGAACAAAAATTCTATTCAATTCATGTATATCAGGATGACGTAAATATTCCTCGATAGACATCCACTTACAATCTTGAATCTCCCTCTCGCACTTAATCAAATTTTCAGACAAAGGCCTCAAACTAACGACTACATACAAATCGGAACATTTAAATTGTCCACCGTGGCCATGGCGAAATGCCAGGACACTTCGAAACTCCGTGTGAATGCTTGTTTCTTCGTATACTTCTCTTATTGCTGCATCAACTAGATTTTCGCCTGGAAAAATAAAAAAAATATATATAAGAATTTGTGATAAAATTATACCTGTGTTAAATGATGATTATACCTGGTTCAACATATCCACCAGGCAACTTCCAATGTGGTCGATCGTAGTATTTTTCGTTAACGACCAACACATCGTTGTTATCATTTACAACGACTGCACCGACTCCAACCAATGTATGAGCATATTGAGGTACATTAGGCGATTCGTCTTTCGGCAGCCACTTGAAAAGCATAACATATTCGCGTTGTGCATGGTGATAAACAAATCCATTCTGAAACATCATTGAGGACATGATTAATACTTACTTGTCTATTAGTAGTAATACCTAGACATTTTCAACGTTTGATTACCTGAATTAAAACAGGAACCCAGTCTGAATGACTTAAATCAACTTTGAACCATATTCCTCGTCTGTTTTCATTAGTCCACATTTGAATAGAATCTAGGTACAGTTTGTTTCGTCTCACAGAAAGAAAGAAATAATCAATTTTGTTTTGAAACTTACCTTCAAGCAATTGCGGGAATAAGTCATTGCTTGATATGTTTTCTTTCGTCGAATCAATCGTAATTCCATTGAATCGATCAGGTTTTCCTTGGAATACTTTCAACGTGTGCTTGGTCGACATTGTATTGGCTTTATTTAAATATCTAGAATAGTATTACTGGATAATTTCTGGATTAGATTCATTGCTTTAATTTTTTGCGATTAATTACGTACCTTCGATTTTTACGCTGCACGATACATATACTAGTGACACAATAAATTTGCCTGCAGCTGGTATTGTTGTTGGTTGGGTTTGTGATTGGAATTGACTGCACTGGGAATGGAAGACCCTTCTTTGAACATATTCGAATCGCATTTAGCATGTTTGGCGAGGAAGCACATGAGTTATGACACGATCTCGACTACCGAGAGCTGGTGCTGGGGTCATAGTCGATTTGCATTTTATTTAACTAAATTATCATATGTTAATCCTAATCATCTGTTGTTTGCCAGTCTAGTCTACTGAGTCTACTCTAAATTGTTATACTCAAAAAGTACGAGTGAAATAATCGGAGTCATGTGTGACGTGACGTTGTCGGAGTCGGAGCTGCAGCCCACATCACAGATCATAGAACCTCTATATACTTATAGCTCATTATACTAATGGATGGTAATGATGCTTTTCTTTTACACTGCCTAAGTTGATTCGCATTGAACGAAAATCTATTAAGCGAACCTATTCATGAGCCCATCCATCGATCCATCATTCCATTCCCCAGGATGACCGATTTGCCATTTTCATGGCACAGCTGATCCGGACCAAAATGGCGTACAAATGGAACATTTTACTGACCAGAAGTCCCTACGGCTGGTCAGTAAAATAGAAATACCACTTTGGATTTCACTGACTGGGATTATCATATGTTAATCCTAATCATCTGTTGTTTGCCATTCTAGTCTACTCTAAATTGTTATACCTACTCAAAAAGTACGAGTGAAATAATCGAAGTCATGTGTGACGTGACGTTGTCGGAGCCGCAGCCCACATCACAGATCATATAACTTCTATATATATATATAGCTCATTATACTAATGGTAATGATGCTTTTCTTTTACACTGCCTAAACTGATTCGGATTGAATAAACATCTATTAAGCGGACCTATTCATGAGCCCATCCATCGATCCATCATCATTCCATTCCCCAGGATGACCGATTTGACATTTTCATGGCACAGCTGATCCGGACCAAGATGGCGTACAAATGGAACATTTTACTGCCCAGAAGTCCCTACGGCTGGTCAGTAAAATAGAAATACCACTTTGGATTTCACTGACTGGGATTTCTGAGGAATTTAGTGGCACTCACTCGGGTACAGCATTTCATTGTCTATTTTCTGATGTGCTTTCTATGGATTATGTAAAATTATTCAGTGCAAACTGACTGGCCACTGGTATACATGCGGCCAGTCAGTTACATTTAAATAATACTTTGAATTGCAGTGACCGGGAAGGTTTCTCCTAATTACCTATGTAAAATTATTCCCTAAAAACTGCGTTTTAGTTACCAGCAGTAATTACCTTGCGGCTGGTCAGTCAAACCGGAATTTGTGAGGCTCACTGCTCACCGTTTAATTTAAACTGTACCGAATTACTTGGGTAGAACGGTAGAGTGTGTGTTGCTAGATTTATCATACTTGTAGATATTCATTAACCACACAAGATCATTAATCCGGCCCAGGGTAAGTCAGAGTTAACTTCTCTGAATCGACCTGGAGAAGTCTTGACAGACACGTCCTTGCAAAAGGGGCGCACATGATCAACATCATAACTAAAAGTTTTGTCAAAGTCCTTACTTCGCAGGATATATAAACACCAAAGGGTATTTGTTTTCTCTACGCATAAGAAAAAGTGAAGTTTATATTCAAATTGATATATTTTTCCTTCATATACAAAATGTGGGGGTTCATAATTATTTTTTTCGTAATGGACGACAGTAACAATACATTGCATTTAATTATGGCCTGCAAATAGTGTTTATTCGTTAGTGAAGTTGGCTGGACGTTTTTCAACGAATGCAGTCATACCTTCCGAACGATCTTTAGTTGCGAATGTACCGTGGAACGTGCGTTTTTCAAAATGTAAGCCTTCAGCCAAAGTTGTTTCATACGCGACATTGACAGCTTCTTTGCATAACGAGACAATAAGTGGCGAGTTCTTGCTAATCTTTTCACCTAATTTGATAGCTTCATCAACCAAACTACCAACAGGGAAAACTTTACTAACAAGTCCCATCTTCTCAGCGTCGGCAGCTGTAATTTGATCGCCGGTCAAAACAATTTCCATAGCTTTCGATTTGCCAACGTAACGAGGCAAACGTTGAGTGCCACCAGCACCGGGAATTGTGCCCAACAAAATTTCGGGTTGACCGAATTTGGCAGTTTCGCCCGCGTAGATGATGTCACACATCATTGCCAATTCACAACCTCCACCCAACTGAAACGAGAGAGCTGTTAACAAAATAGAAGAAATATTGTTAAGTATACAGGGACGGACTGGCCATAAGAGCTTTCGGGAAGTTCCCGAGAGGTTGCAAGGTCGCAGGCCAATATAGGCCGGATGGCATAAAAGATCAACACGATAACTAGATATGCGCGATTATGAGGCTGCTTACAAAAAATTTCCCATGCCGGTTGCAAGACCCAGTCCGTCCCTGTAAGTATAGTAAATATACTCACGGCATAACCGTTAACTGCAGCGATAATCGGTTTTCTACATTCGGCGACACCATTCCAATCATTTAAGAAGTTGGACTTAATGCAACTCGCGTAGTTCTGGTGTACCATTTCCTTGATATCGGCACCAGCGGCGAAAGCTTTTTCGCTACCGGTGATTACAATAGCGCCAATTTCGTTATCTTTTTCAAAACCCTTGAGCACATCGTTTATTTCACACATCAATCCATTACATAATGCGTTGAGTGCTTTTGGCCGGTTTAAGGTGATCAGAGCGACATTCTTGTTCACACCGACACGATCGACCTTGATGTATTCAAATGCTAAAAAATGAATAAATTTATGAGTCGCTTGACACAATCAAACAAAAATAAACAACCGTTAGAAATATCAACAATGCGTCAGAGTGTATTACCTTAATCACTTTCGTTCGTTGTGTAAATAATTAAATATATCTACATATATCTATCTTATTTTTCTATAACATTTTCATCAATCTAACCATCATATGGCCCTAGCCAGGCTTCCATGCAGTGCGGGGGGGTCAAGATCCGACTTGTTTTTTTTTTGGTCACCGCGTTCTTGGATATAAGACTTGAGAGCTTTTTTTTGGTCAAATACTTCAGACTTAGAGCTTTTTTTTGGTCACCAAAACTTATCGCGCCAGGGGGGGGGGGCAACCGCCCCACCCTGGCTACGCCCAATGAATCTAACTATCTAACACTTAGTAAGCGGCATATAGACTTTATATTTATTATTTATTATGAATACAATCAAATGTTAGTCGAGATAGCTCTCAATTTTTTTTGTTACATAGCACTTTACGTTGAGTATTTACATGTACAACTGGTGACAAGATAAGAAGCTGAGTTAAACAAAAGAATTATAAATATAGCAAAAAGTTATGACTTTAAATTAAACTAACTTATTTTTATTTGACTTTAGCAAGAATTTGTTTCATTTCATGTCGTTTAAATTGCAGTGAAAGATTTTATTCATTCTTTTTATTCTTTCATATTATCATATTATCGACCTTCACAGAATGTTGCTAACATTTTAGTAAGTATAAAAAAATTTCAAAATATAGGTAAATTATACGATGTAGAACACTGTGTGATGCGTATCTGATTCTAGCCTTGAAACAGAACACCGCGATTTCAATACGTTTCGTCAAAATATTATTTACAAAAAATAGTATTGAACAATATTGTAGGTACTTACTTGCAGCACTGTAGAAGCGATTTGAGTGATTGGCCATGAACACTAGCTGGCTTTTGTTTGTTAATAAACGGGAGAGTCGTGTTGCCATCATGTTTATGCGTTACCTGCTAAATAATCTTCGCTCCCGTTGTACTGAACTAAAATCACGTTTCACTCAGCGTTCGCCCAGTTCGAGACTGTGGAGTTGAGTTGAGAGTTATTTGCCGGCAACCGGCTCAAAGGTTTAAGTTACATGTAATTTCTTATCTACATTTTTTACCATATGAGTTGAGTTTAGTCGAGTCAATTTCAGTTGCTTGTTGTTCATGTTCATGAACCAGGGCCAGCAGGGGGGTTTGTCGTTCTCAGTTCTTTGCCTTACGCTACTTGTTTACGTTTATGACATGACGCAGCAGGAATATCGTTTCAGGGACATATTCGATAGCAACCAACTGTATTCCTGCGCTATACAAAATATCTACAATTTTGGAACGATTTCAGTTATTTTGCGCAGATACTTGAGAGATAAGAGATAAAATATGTTTTTTATTTAGCAATTATCGATTTTTAAGTATCGATATTATGTACTTGGTCCTTAAAACATTATTAATTACTATATCGACTTTATAACTTGTTTGATAGTTACGTTATTAGATTTTAACTCCAATGATGATCATTAAATCTATCTATAATTGGCTGAAGGGTTGAAGTGACGAGTACAAAATCTGGTTGATTGACACTGACGCCTGGCATATTTTGATATCCATTAAATTTACTAAAAGCGGCCTCTTAAAACTAGCGAAATTGGAAAGGAAAAATACCCACGGTTCAAGGGTCAACCATTAGGTAAAATAACTAACCATAGATAAATCAATAAATTGAGTGTTGTTAATAGGTCTAAATGATAACGACGATAATATGAAAAAGAATTATTACTAAATATAATTAAGTTCGAATGATTTCTGCATTGATCGTTAAGAAAAGTACTACTTTCGATACAGGGTGGTCATAACAAACGATTATATAATAATATAGTTGAGACGCCTGCGACTTATTCTTATTTTATGGCTTGCACAATATTTCGGAAACTCATAACTATTAATAATTAAAACCTTGTCAAAACCATGAAAAAAGTAGATTGTCAATACAATTAATTAAAAAATTTTACTATTGAAAATGTTGTTAAAATTCAAAAAGGAAATTTGTTTCTTAAATTGGCGTAAAATTAATTGCTAATCGCCTGTTAAGCTTCATGACTGATTTTGGATTCCCAACTTACTTGTTTGTCAGTCATCATGACAACATCAACGATTTTCACTCTTATTGTTCTTTCAATGAGCTTCAAACCAAGCCAACAAGTTCCCAGCTTATTGTCATCAGTAACCGACCAGCTGGTAAAGACTCCCTTAGCTTTATTAAAAGGAAAAGATGCCTCTACTGAAAACGTCAAGAATAATGAAATATCTCTCCCAATATTTGGCAGTAAGTGTTAGTTAACTCTAGAATATTAGGATCAACGTAAATAAACAATGACTTCTAGAATTAGGACTTGGAGAGGGATTAATTGGACAAACAATCAGCTCAATTACAGCGTTAACATCAGCTGTCCAACGTGGCGATTTCCTTTTGGTAATTTATTAAATGAACATTAGTTTTTGTTTACCTACATTCGTAGAAATTTTAGGTTGGCATTAAAATTCTAGAGTTAACACGGGGTATTTTGAAAACCATTCGAATTCCGGGAAGTTCCGAGTTGGACGGTTTTCTGCAACTCGCTCATGGTGTGCTTGAAACGATTCATCCACTTTTAGCGAAATTTAAGCAAACTGCACAAGATGTTAAATCGGAAGAGATTTCGAATGGGAACGGTGAAATATTCACTGAGATAGCAGATGTTACACCGTCTTCTGTTTTTGATAACGGCATGCAATTCATGAGATCTTTGCCCAACTTATTTAAGGCTTAAAGTTAACTATTGTAAACATATACCGTGCGTTTATTTTACCGTCGAACATAGCATGTCCTATGTTCCTATGCAGTAAAGTAAATGAGTCAAACTCATGACAGTGTGCTAAAGACACACCGACGGACAGGCAAGAGAGTGGGGATGTGGGACGGACGACGACACACTACAATGACAAGTCAATGCTGCAGTGTGAGTGCATCGAGATTCGAGTTGTGTGAGGTGAGAAAGAAGTTAAAACGATTGATGAACAATTTGTGAACCATCAATTCAAATATGACAAGGAACAAAATTGACAACTGACAGTAACGACAGGATTATAGAAATTAATTAATTTGGAACATACATCGCTACTACCATGAGTTTGACTCGTTTATTTTAGCTGCGAACATTGCGTACACTACATGCTATGCTCGATGGTAAAATAAACGCTCTGTATGTAAACAAAACAACAACTATTTTGAAATTATCATATTTGCCTCCTTCAATGAATACAACAGTAGGTAATAACAAAATTACACCAAAATATAGTACTTAATATCAAGTTTATAAACTAACTTTATAAAAAAAAATAGTAAAATGTCATTTTTATGTTCACCGTAAATAAAAATAGATATATGTATTAAGGCGCCCATACACGCTCCGGAAATCCTCTGAGGAAAAACTGTTCAGTCCTGTGTGGTAAAAAACTGAGACGGATGAGAATTGAAAAATGATTCTGAATAACTGAACAGTCCGTCAGTCTCGAGCGGTGTGTGTGTGTGTGTGTGTGTGTGTGTGTGTGTGTGTGGCATTGACTCAGGTCAGTTCAGTTCAGTTTCATTGAGACTGGGACTGTACAGTTTTTCCTCCGAGGATTTCCGAAACGTGTATGGGCCAACTTAAGAATATCAGTTTAAATCACCTATCAACCGAGAGAAGGAAACTTTACATTTATGCCCATGGTTTGGTTAAACCACAAAGATAGTGCTCCTCATTTTCGAGGAGGAACTGATCGATTTCTCTTGTATTGTTGTCAGTGGATCCAGTGAATTCTTCCAAATGTTTGAGCATCAAGAAATTGTTCACTTGCAGTGCTAGTTTCGGTTCGATTTTCTTCATGAACCAATTCAACCAGTAACCAGCGATTAATACCGAGTCGGTTTGATTTTCATGTGTTGATTTACTATGAAAATATGTCGATTCAAGTATTATTATGCTTTTCAAATTTTAGTGTCTTACTTGATGGTGTACATTTTACGATTTTGATCATCATCTTTCCAAAATTGACTCATTGCTCTGATGTTCGAATCTATATGAAATGTTTGTGTATTTATAAACAGCAGCGGTTGTTCAATTTCTCTATCTAGTTTCATCCCCTTTATCGGAAACATCCATGGGTCCAAAAGTATACCAAATCTAAAAAAATGCGCATAATTTCAATCTATATGTTTTATTTAATAAAGGAAAATGTACTTGATATTTGGACGTTGTGATAACGCCAAAATGGAAGTAGCAGCTCCAAATGAATGCCCTGCGACTGTAATATTATCAACATCAATTCTTCCAACAAGACTTTTCAAAGAAAATTCAATTTTCTTTTCACTCGGTACATCATCCATCACATTATGAGGTACAGTACCAGAATTCAGTGCCAGGAAAAAATCAATAGCTTTTAACATTTCATCTTTTCTATAAGTTACCTTGAAAAAAAAAACATCATTTTAACATAATGATTGTCTTGCACTTCAAGTTAACTCACTTGCTCCTTGCGTGTCTCTAAGTGTCCTTTTCCAAGAGACACTTTTTTGAATTCAATTTTTGTTTTTTTATTTGCTTTTGCTGCATCTACAGAATCATAATAATACGTGTGGCAAGCTGATTCATCTCTGTGTTCTAAAACAGCTACCAGGTAGCCTCTGGAAGCTAATTCGACACAAATTGCTGAATAAAATGATCTCAAAGCGCCTAATCCATGTGAAAATATTACAATTTTCAACTGCTTTTCTTCTACGAGTTTTGCCCCGTATTGTGCTGGTATTTTAATTTTTCCTGTAAGAAAATAGAACGCATGAAACGTGAGTTGAAATTTAATTTATTTATATACCTGATCCCAACCAGGCTAAATTAATTAAAAATGTTGGCATCATCGCGACGTTTGATAAACCAACAATGTAATCGTAATCTGGCATTGCTGGAGTCCAATTTTCATGACCTGACTAATAAAAAATTTTCGGTTAACAACTTGTAATGGAATAATAATTGTTCATAAATTATTTCTTTGGTTTAAAATTGCCTACTTTTTCATGCATTTGTTTTGGAAAAGTTAGAAACTCATGAAGGAAATGTTACTTACATATATTGAAACTTTAAAGAGAAAGGTGAATATCAATTTGTAATTATTATCTAACCTACCTGAATAGTAATTTTCTCATCAGTCGGATAGTAAAATCGCATGAAAATGCCTTTCTTGTCATAATCGAGCATAACATCCATGACACCAGGAATATAATTTCCTGCAAAATAGAAAATTAAACAATAACAGTCGACAAGCTTAAGAAATTACCTAAAAAAAACCATTGCGACAAAGAACAAAAATACCTAGAAAATTAATCATTCTGTTTGCTTTTGCTTGAAATTTTTACAACAAAAATGACTGATTCGCAGAATTGCCTACAAAAATTACATTAATTTGCGTTCCTTATTATTCCTGATAGGTAAGTACTTAAAATTGACGCGACAAAATTTTCTTATTAAAACCCTTGTCACTTTGTAACTGAAGAAGTTACATTGTTGGACTTTTGAAATTTTGTATTTTTAAATGTTTCAGTGAAAATTACATGTAAAATTTCAAAATGTATAAATATTAATATATTCACTTATTTATATTCAGTCATATCATAACAATGACTATCGTTTTTATAGTGAATATGTAAATTGTTAATTTGATTCCAAACAGCCCCACTAAATCCAAAAAAAAATTCCCAACAGCAACACAATAATAAAATTGTTATTACACTTTGAATTGAATTTGAATTTGAATATTGATAATTTTCATTTTGAATGTTAGTGAACAAAAAAAAACAAAGATTTGATGCAAGTAAACTAGATCAACGAGAAGAGAAAGTTTGATTGATTAGTTGGTACATAACTACATAAGTAATTAATAAATATCCAAGCAAAAATATTAATTACCTGTGCCTTTAGGCAGATGATTTGATGTTTGATTAAAAAACCACATGTTTTTTTTTGTTTTGTATATATTATTCCAAAAAAATTAACTAGCTTGGAATGTCGCGAGTTCTGTTTCAGTAAATTAAAACAATCGTCGAATGGCAATTATGACGTTAGATTACAGAAACGTATTTGTGATGCTTGTTTATTTCATCGATTTCACGATTTTAACACAAAACCGCATAATCGACTCGTCAGAACAACACCGCAACTAAAATGATTTTGATTCATGCTCCATTGTTCGTATGTATGTTAAGTGAATGGTTGCGCAAGCGCATGCGGGTACTTAAAGTACAAAGTAAGTACGTACGTTGCCTCATTAGGTCATGCAAGTTTCAATTATTAATTATGCTATTGCTCACGTACCGGCATAGCAGTTGTTCGAAATGAAGTTTTTTTTTTCTACTGAAACTTGATTAGCAGTAGATTCAGTTTACGTCTACACAAGAAATTTACTTGCAATAGAAAAATAACATTCTACATCGCTAATAGCGTTTTCAATTTATTACACTGGAGTACATTAGTGCGCACTTTTCTTGCACTCGCTTCTTTTCCATTTATTACACTAGTGTTACACTAGTGGCGGACTAGTGTAGCTGTCAGTGCAGATCATCTGTTTGACAAGTGCAAGTCTAGTGCTGAATAAATAGAACAAGACTTTAATTTGTGGTGCACTCTCTTCTACCAGCAATAAATGTGTAAATAGTAATTATGGTAGACGCAACGCAATACATACTGCATTGATTTGCTCCACGACCTCCTTGAGACGGTTTGAAAAATTTGCTCTGAACCTGCACTGCACACCCAGTGTTAAATGAAAAACGACGAACGGGTCAGTGACGGGTACACTGCCTACACTGATTTATAAATGAATCAAGCCAGTGCAAGAAAAGTGCACACTAGTGTACACCAGTGTAATAAATGGAAAACGCTATTATACTGACTCGCTCCTTCTTTTTCTTTTTAACACTGTCTGGGTGCACTCAGTGCAACGTGCAGATTCAGTGCAACTTTTGCACACCGTCTCGAAGAGCTTGTGGAGCAAATCAGTGCAGTCAGGTGCAGGATGCAGTGTATCTATACTCCATTCCAAATAAG